>CALNHX010003105.1:0-158544 GCA_940337035.1 Agriotes lineatus | reverse complement strand
TACTATCAACTTGCGTACTTTCGTACATAGGTCGTTCACAATCACCCTCTTGGCCAACTGTTGAATTATGGACTGACATAGGACTATGGTTAAGCTTTGAGTTGGAACTGGATTTCCAATTGATAGTTTTATAGCCATTGGTATGAATTGGATAAATCTGGAAAACGTTTCAAATGGAAAAACAAGTTTCAACAAGATACATATTGAATCCATTAGCTATTGCACACTAACATCTTTAGACGTAGTATTAAAGTAAAGTCCAATGTAGTAACCACACAAGACGGCTTGTTCTAATGTTAATGCATTATCAACATATGCACTAATCACTTCTCCTGTCGAATAACTCACAATGTAGTCAATTGGAAGTTCAATAGTTTCTAAAAGATCGACTAGTGCGAGCTGAACGGCAATACTTCCAATAATTGTGTGAATAGCAGTTTGGGAAGAGTGTTTCATAGTTAGCATTTCCATCAAGTCCACGCCTTTAGGCAATAGTATTTTCTGAATTCTTAAAAAAAGAGTAATTACTTCAATGCGTCCTATTGTCATAGTAAAACTCTTACTTCTGAAGCACAGCTGTGAATAGTGGAATCATAGAAAGCGCCTTGCCGACTCCCAGCCAGTTTTCGTTGGCTCCGTTAAAAACCAAACATAAAGGTCGACTATTGCCATCAAACCATTGCCACGATTTGGAAATTTTTCCACTTTTCGACATTGTTATGTATCCTCGATATATATGTCCATGGATTTCGTTTCTAATTCAACAAACTATTAAAATTTTAATTTAATTTTAACTGTCAATTCTTACTTAAATACTGCATGTAATAATCTAATGAATTCTTGATCAAGTGGTCTTGTGGTAAGATCATCTAAGATCGCCATAACCGCTTCCGATGTTCGACCACTCACACAAACCAAGCGTGGCATATCATCTCTGGGCTGCCCATAGTTGATTTTATCCCTTTTCCATTTCTTTAATAGAACATTGGCATTAGCCCCTCCAAAGCCTAAATTGTTGACAGCTGCGTAGGAAATGGAATGAAGAAACATGATGTCACAATTTGCTTCGATTACCTGCAATTCCTAAACCGTTTTCAGGCCAAGGGTGAGTTTCCGTGACAACTACAACTCTTCCAGTTTCCAGGGATTTTATACCTGGAGGGGGACATTTGTAATTGATATTCGGATAAATACAATTACTTTCCATGCCCAGCAAAACCTGAAATTTAATAGTTGAAGTATACTCTAGCTATTGCATCGCTTACTATGTAATACCTTGATAATTGCACATAGCCCTGAACTACCTTCGGCATGGCCAATATTGGATTTAATGGATCCAGTTAGTAGTGGTCGTTTTCTGTTGATGCAGTAGGTTTCTTGAATAGATCTTATTTCTGCAGAATCTCCAATTTTTGTACCTAAAATTCAATATGTAATGTAAGTATATCAGATAGTGAACAATAATTAGTTAATACCGATCACAACTGCCTTTTATTTACGAAATTTCATGGTCTATGTGCAAACTTCTCACATTTCGTCTCTTAAAATTACATTGAACATATGAACTGATAATGTAATATTGATATTTCGTAATATATGCGCCATTATACTCAGCAAACACAAATTTTAAATGTATAAGTTGGAAAAGTGGGCTGCTTTCAGTTCAAATTTTTCTGGCGTTTTCTTTATTTTCAGTTCCAAACACGTTTTGCAACATGGGATATAATGAGAGATATTCATTTTTGACATTTCTAAAGTGATTACTCAGAATTGAAGATTGGACCCGGACAACTCGAAGGGATCGGCTTGTTTATTATTTTTTAGACGGCACCTTGCTGTTTTCAACGACTAGTAATGTACCGCAAAAACTGCGACAAGCAAAAACCCTAAACGAAACCTCGGGAAAATAAACGTGCTGTATATTTGGAGTCGACCTACATTAACTTTAAGTAATTGGTATCTTACATTTCTAAAAACGTCTACTGCATTTTGCTTTACAAGAAATCAAGCAGGAAGCAATCTAATACTGCTATATTAAGCACACACAAGATGATTGCAATTAAGGCTTTTTTTCAACGTGACGCTACTGCAACTTACATGATCAAAGAAAAAACTAAATTAATGGATTACTGTAATGTCAGTCAAGGTCTCAAATAGCGGTTAGCACACCCAGATAGCAATGCTCTCCAAAATTTAAGCTCATGAGATGATCTGCTACTATCTGCAATATTCCAAAGATATGTTACAAAAATATTGCATGTGTAATTCAGTAATGGACCAAACCAAATTAAAGGCTAGGTTTCGGGACTCCAGCTCGAAAGATAAATCCTAGGGGCAGTGGGCCACAAAGTCGTTACTTCATTCTCGAAGTGTCGTGAACTTACGTTTGTCTTCACGTTGTAGAATTAGCAATTCCTCTCCAGTCGTATCTATCCAACGTGCTCCTTATGTTATCCTGGAAGGGTCTCCCCGTAAACTTTTTTACTTGGTGCATCCATTGTTTCGGCGAACGTCCTCTGGGTCGTTTTCCCTCGACTTTTCCCTGAACTACCAGTTTTTCTAGATTATCTTCTTTCTTCCTGCTAATGTGCCCGAAGTATTTGAGAATTTGTTGTTCAACTATCGTTGACAGTCTGTTATTGATGTTTAGCTCTTCAAGTATTGAAGCGTTAGTTCTATGCGCAGTCCAGGGAATCCTCAGCAGTCTTCGCCAGACCCACATCTTAAAGACATCCAATCTAGCGTTGTCTATAGCTTTCAAGGTCCAGGATTCCGTTGCATACAAGGCGATTGGAAAGACCAGCGTGTTAACTAGCTTGCATTTTGTTGTTTTCTTTATTTGTTTGTCTTTCCAGATTTTCTCGAGCTTGGTCATAGCTGTTTTAAGGAGACCTATCCGTCTTCTGATTTCTCTACTTGAGCCGCCATCCTTACTTATTAGGGCACCCAGATAGATGATTTCTTCTACGTTCTCGATTTCGTGTATAGTAGGTGCTCTTTCAATCCTGTGACTGCGATTCAGAAGCATGATTTTTGTTTTTTGGAGATTCAACTTCAGACCGAAGTCTAAGCTCACTCTCTCGATAAGCCTAGACATGTTCGTCTTCAGCGATAAGTGTGGTGTCATCAGCATAACGAAGGTTGTTTATTTTGCCACTAGGGCAGCAAAACTACTTTCAAAAGGTAATTTTACTTAACGCTCAACGACCTCTGTCCGACATACTTTAACTGAACTCTCTGTAACGTGTCAGACTTGCGGTAAGAAATTCGCGCGCCTATCTTTTCTCCACGGCTCTACGCCAGTGGCGTGCGTCCGAACATTTCAGACCAACGAAACAATCTATAATAATATTATTTTGTTGTTTACTTTTTACGTGGTAGATTATACTAAAACACTCGTAATACATATACTCTAAAAAGTGCTACTATTATGGAAACGTTTGATTCGCTGAGAACTTTTTAAACGCAATTATATTGTTTAAGTAATCTAAGTTCGGGAACTGCTGCACATAGAACATGTAATAATTGGCCGTAATTGTACAACGACGCAATAAACTTTATAAAAAATAAAGACTCTTGTGAAAGGTGTTAGGACTGTTAGGTCAGTTTGAGAATTAATTACATAAATGTAGTTTTATGAATGGTAATTATCTTAATAGAGTTCTTAAAACTACTGTCTGATTTTTATTTGTGAAGCAAAATGCAGTTCCGCGTATTCTTGTAGCATGATAAGCTTTCAGAGATCACGAGACATGATAGCTTCAAATCTAGAAGCTGAAAACGCACATACTTCTTATCGCGGAGAGACATATTTTTCGTTAACGTTTCCTGTTATTCGACCAGCAGACGTACACTAGGTGGCGCCCTTAAAAATAATACGAATTTTCCCGGTATCTTTCAAGGTACAGTTGTTTTGACTGTTGCGAGCGATCCCCTGTCCTTTACGTCTACGACTCATCCCTTCCCACTAAAGCTAGTTCTCTGAAAGTTTAGGCTTGCCGTAAAGATGGTTTCAAAGGAAAATAGAGAGATGTTTAAAACTATACCTAACGTAACGCCCCAATACGAAACTTAACTCGTGGACAGAAAAAATAGAGTTCAATAAATATTAGTAACACGTATTTCAATTCTTGTAACTAATCCAACTTTTCTGTAACTATGGTACAGAACATGTGGTTCTTTCTCATACCTGTAAAGTGTCCTTCAACAAAGTCAACAGACGTCGGGTCGACGTTACATTCTTGACAAACTTCTTTGAATAGTTGGCACTGATCGAACCAGGAGGGATAAGTAATACCTTGTTCTTTAAACCCATCGCAATTTGTTTTTGCGTGGAGAATCTATGAAAAGAAAATATTTTATAAGCACAACATTTGAATAATAGTATGCACCTATAATACCTAGTTAAGCAATCCACTATATTGAGAAATGCTTTACGTCACAGAGAAGAATTGAACACTTCTAACTTAATAAAGAAATAAAGTATAAAAATAAAAGGATTGTTTTACAATGAAATAATACATCTTTTGCAAAAATATAGGATCTATCGAAAAACAGTGTTAGGCAAAAATAACCTATTGGCTCCTAATGTGGCAAAGGGGAAGGAGAATTTTTTTTTTTAAATTTGTCACGTACCTGAGCATAAATTCGTCTTGCATTATTCGCTTTTTGTAGATACACCACAGAGATGGCTTCAGCTCGAACATATCCGTTTGCATCCGCGTCCAAACTTTTGCAAGCTCCATCTAAACTCAATACCCCGAGCCTACAAAAATACATGTTTTATTGATGATTTTTGGAATATAATTGAGTCCCTTAATATACTCGTATATTCTTAGAATAAACTCAAAAAAGAAGAAACTTAAGACACGAAGTAAAACTACACTAAACTAAATCACCAATGGAACAAAAAAAACGTTTTCTTATTTAAGTGTATCCCTTAATTGCAGCAACTCAACTTACCTAGCATATTCAAGGGTCACGAGAGGATTAAGGCACAAGTTCACCCCGGCTACCAGGGCACTTTCGCATCTCCCTGTCCTTATAGCCCTGTAACCATGCTCCAATGCATACAGAGATGTACTGCAGGCGCTGTCAATGGTATAGGCAGGCCCATTAAGGCCCAAAAAGTAGCTAACTCGTTGGGCTTGCAAAGATGTAATACAACTAAAATTGAAAAAAAGGTTATGCGTTCATCGAAGTTACTCTATTTGAATACCCCGTGACTCCATAACCTGATTGAAGTTTGTCATAGAACCAAGGCTTCTCTCCCTCTCTAATAAAGACGCCAACATATACGCCAGTTCGTGTCCCTCTCAATTCTTTAGGGTTATAGCCCGAGTCTACCAGTGCTTCGAATGATCGTTCAAGAAGTTGTCTGCAGAGGGGATCCATTGTATCCGCTTCCAACTGATGAATTCCTACAAATTAACGACTTACTTTGTTGACTGTAACGACTCGGCAGGCGAAGCCTTGGCAAGGATTCTTCTACAAACTGATAACGTTCTTGTGCCAAGACTTCTCATACACACTCCATTAAGTGTTCAGTACCAAAGAATCCTGCATCGAACTTGTCTATCTGGTTAATCTTTCCTGATCTCTTTGGCATCTCCGAATGACCTACATTGCAGTTCCTATTTCCGTCAGTTACCATATCTACTTTGTTAAGAAGATTATCTCGAAACTGATAAACGTCGTCTGCTTTAGGAAACCGTCCTGCCATACCTACAGAGCAATCGGGTAAGTTTATTTTGAAAAGTATTGCACGTAGCTAACCTGTAATTACAACTTCTTCCCCTGGAGGTGCATTTGCAAGTCGACTTCCGGCTTGATGCATCTGTTGAATATCTGTATCTCCTCTTCTATTTCGATGCTCCTTTACGGGAAATTTATCCGTGTTTAGAGATGACATTGTAACTAAAACGAGACTATTGTATAACAAAAAATCTTTACTTTGTATGCGTTATAAAATTGTCTAGTGTTAGTAAATAAATATATGTAGTTAAATAAGATAGAAAATATCGCAATGTTGACAGCTTTAAGAATGGCGACGGACGAATTGGCGTCTTGCAGGCTAGCAACGAGGAGTTTTGCAAGGTTGCCTCTGGAAAGAACGTCCATATACAGGAAGGTTGCAAGACAATTAATGACCGAATGCGGCGAGGTTTCTTTAAATACACCTCTTCGAAGACCGGATAAAATTCCACGATACTCAAAGAGACGAAAACGGCTGTGCTGTTGGGAGATTGGAGTATGTGACAAAGTTGTAATTTTCCAAAATTGAAAATTAAGGCTTTCCAAGCAGCTACACTTACGGAACACGATCGCTCAAAGTCACACACAACCTCTTTGGTGGATACCAGCTGACCAATTAAAACGAGGATCCTGCACTAAGTTCGATGAGACGAATTGCCGGCCTACCCCTTCTTTTCGTGACAAAAGCAGTGGCGGCGTCATTGTTCAAACTAACCTAACAATTCTCGTGTTTCTCGGTGTCAGTGTTTCACCACATGCATCTAATTCATCATTTGAAAATGTTTACTTCCGACGCGATTGATATTACGTCATTTTATAATATTAGATCTCATAGATATCCTGAGAACCTTACTACATTGTTTGCAATTGATTAACACTTTCTAGGTATTTGTTCCAGCATAGACCCAATATTCTCTTAATTTCTTCTTTTATTTTATAGTTAACATTTCTGTGTTATTAGTATGTCATATAGTTCTATATTATTTGCTAAGACATGGATGCATATCTCTAATATTTGCGAGAGATCACCTTTGTTTGAGTATGTGAAACCGGTACGACACATGGCCACCTTTCTACTTGTGTATGTATTTGTAATCGTAAAACAGTGCGAAAGAAAATAATTTGAAATGCTATTCATTATTTTGTTATTAAACTTTATTTATTTTTCTAACAGATGGGAGATATCTTAAAACTGATAGAGGAGAGAAGACGAAAGGAATTTCCGAGAAAATAGAACAGTTACACACAATTTAACTAAGAAACAAGAAGGAAAATCAGAAATGTATAAGCCCAATACTTCTCTCAAAAATTCGCGAAAATTCAAGACTGTAAGAAAATACACGACACTTTCCATCAGAAAAAAAAATAAAGGAAGATTCCAGAATGAAACACAATAATCACACTAGTATCATCCTTTATCTAATAGACTTGTCTGTCCGTCCGTCCGTCCGGGGGGCTGTTTCAGCAGCCAAACCGTAAGTGATAGAGAAAAAAGTTATTAAAGTTATATGTTTGGAATGGTCATGTCAGCTCAGGAACCGAATTTCAGTCACGTGACACTTTCGGTTTTCGAGAAATCACAAAAAAGACCGTTTTTCGAATAGAACGCGTATTAAATAAAAATGTTTCAGCATCCAAACGGACCTGCGACCCTCTGCGCCTTAAAACGTCGATCGGTTAGGCAACCACTTTGACACCTTCCAGGTCTGGGTACAGTTTTTATTTAATACGCGTTCTATTTGAAAAACGGTCTTTTTTGTTTTTTTAAATGAGACATTTGTCTCACTGGATTGCTTGTAACATATAATACTCTACGGCCCAACTAAACAATCATTAATCCACAAAATCAATCAGCCCTGAACTTACTCTGGCTAGATGCAGGTGCAGATATACTAGCTCAAAATGTAGATACTCAGGATTAATTAACTGTCGAACCACTCAACTCACGAAACGTGAAACAACAAACTTTATTGGGAGGCGAGGGTCAACAGATCCGGCAAATAAAGAACTTACGTTTAATGTGTCACCTGGAATTTCTATCACATCTGGTTTTGATTCCTTTAAAGCCATTCCTGCAAATTGCTTTACAGAAGAAGTATAAGAAGAGACACTAGAAAAATTATTTAAGTTGTGCACACACGTTATTTTACATTGAAATCACATACACGTCAAAATTAACAGTACCCTAAGTAACGTCAATGCATATACAGTCTAACTCATAATTTCTTGTTTACCCCAGCAAGCGCCGGCTTAATTATTTAAGAAGTTGCAGCCCGAGAGGGCTTCTTAATTCGATTATATTAGAACATTATAGCGCAAGAGTTAATGGATATTAAGCATCTGACTTCAAATCTAACTAACACGTGCCGAATGACGAAATTCATCAGTTATTTGCTTTGGAATAAAATTGCATTAAACATCAATCTATTACAGTCTTATGATATCGGATGAAGCACTTTATGACTACTCACTGTTGTTACAGAAGCATGACGTACATAGTCTGACCTAGTGGGTAGCGTGCAACCTCTATCTACGTGAGAATCTGCCTAACACACTGGTTCTGAAGGAAAGGCGGCTGAATAGTGATAAGATCTTCTACCTTACATACGACTACTCTTAAGTAAGCACATCAACGCACCCTACAGCACCTCCGCTTCGTTGAGTGTCGAACCCCTTCTCTTTGATACGTTAGCCAAGGGGCGGCATAACATGCTTGCTCAAATGTTAAACCCAGATTGCGAGACCCATATCAAAATTTGTAAACATCGCATAACATCACCAGTTAAGCGCAAAGCAGAAATAAATTCAACTGGGGTGGCCTTAAAAGTTTAAAATAACCTAACAAACTGGCGTTGATAATAAAGACTTGCAATTCACCATTAATGATGACAACAAGCAAATTTGAAAATGGCAAACAGTACAACTGAAGATATCGATTAAAAAGAACGCGGGACAAATCAACGTTGCTATTCAATTTATATTTAGGCAGAATCTTTCAGAAAGAGTAAAAAGAAATGGAATTCTAGTCAATGATCTTCGATGTGTAGATGATATTGTACTCATGTCAGATAGTAGTAAAGGTCTCCAACTTCTCATCGATCGACTGATAATATATTTTGACAGGTTGGGCCTCAAACTAAACATAAACTAACATTTTAATTATTGTAAGCAAACAACCAATTGTGGATACAGAACTGTGGAGCGCTCTGAGTTGCTTAGAAAGGGTCGAAAAAATGTGAGACAACTACCCCGCGATGACTGAGGCCATTCGGAAAAGATAAAATTGTAAATTGAACAAGCGAGAACCACATTTATATCCATGAAAAGGTTTTGAAGGGAAGCTGTTCCATAGTTCAATAGCTTGCTGAGGATAAGTTCGATCGATCTGGTTACAAATGTAGAGATAATGAACAGAATAAATAAAGAGAAAAAGAGATTCGGGAACGAAGATAACATTTTAGTTGAAACATCTTAGACATTGGTTTGGACAAACAACACGTGAGCTCTTAAGGGTTGCGTTAGTAAAATAACGATAACCATAGTTTAAATGTTATTGTTTTAGCTATTAACATATCTAGGAATGTTATGAGTATCATAACTGCCGCAGATGTTTTGAATTCCGAGCTCGTAGAGCGAGGATTTTAAAACTTCTAAGGCAGTTATGATTCATAACATCCGTGATTTGTTCAATAGTTTATCGGTTGCTATATGGTTATGGTTGCCATGTAGGGTAATATTCTTTAACCCTACAGATAAGTTATGATCTAGTTACCAGCCTACTTTTGTATATGTAAACAAAGGCTTAATATCCTGAAACCGATAAAATTTATTTTTTGTTTTGATTTGCACTAAGGTATGGAACCATATGCTGTGCTTACTTAATTCTAGTAATATTCGTTCCACATTTTGATGTAGTCGAACTGATAAAGGTTATCCGATAATACTTTCCCTTAGGTTTTAATTTTTGTATGTTTATGTAGGTCACACCTTCATTGGCTTGTTAGTGTAACACCTGTTATCATCGTTACATTTTCTTAAAGATAATATGTATTGCTTCTATGGCATATATTATAAAGAGTTACCAGTTGGAGTAATTTGGATCATAAGAGTAGAACTGAGCGCTACATTAAACATAAACAACTTTTTCTCCTACTATAGAGAATAATATTACAAAACCTTCAAATGAATTAGAAGAATAGTTGAAGATAAACTCTTTAATTAAAAGCTGCTGAAATCTATGAAGTTCTTGGATACATCTAGTCCCTTTGATATATTCTTATTTCATCTATTATGTCGAATAACGAACTATATGAGGATAGCTTTTACACAGGTATGTAGTAGGGCGTTAGATATCTTCCTGATCTTTTAGATGACTGAGTTAATAAGCGAGTTTCTTTGACCTATAGAATAGCAACTATGGTGAAATAAGTGTTTTCCTTTGGCATTACCAAATTCTGTCGTATTCGACATTAGAAACAAAACATTTCTCCATTTTGAAAATATATGTTATAGTAAAATAATGACAAATAGTAGCATTGAAACATTAATTATTAAAACGAATAGATAGTCGGTGAATAGAAATCCAGCTTAGCAGAGATAAGCAGCAAACAACGAATGAGGTTGCTGACTTTGACCTGCAACTGCTATTAGCATTTGCATGTGCATAAGAAATTAATTAATAAATTAAAGCAATTGTGCTACTTTACTGCAAGTATTGCAAGGTTAGTGCATAGAATAAACTACATCATTAAGTTTTTATTATGAACACAATGGCATTCGTAAACTGCCAATGTTCAGTATACTGTTTATAATAGAAAATAAAAGCGACGACATGAGTTCTCTCTATCCGAATCAACAAAAACTTTGCTTCTCTATAATACTTCAAGTTATATTATCATAACACCTAATAGAATACAAAGTCATCCTTTATCTAATAGACTTGTCTGTCTGGGACGCTGTTTCAGCAGCCAAACCATAAGAGATAGAGAAAAAAGTTATTAAAGTTATATGTTTGGAATGGTCATGTCAGGTCAGGAACCGAATTTCAGTCTCTAACACTAATTATTATCTTAATTATTCTAATCCTAACTTTTTAGGTTAGATTCTAGGCAAATTTTATCAAGGCGAATGCGACTGGTAGTTTGCTACCAACAATGAGGTCATATACGTACGTGTGGTGAATACGCGTTCTATTTGCAAAACGGTCTTTTTTGTTTTTTTAAATGAGACATTTGTCTCACTGGGTTGCTAGTTACTTTATAATTTGAGTATCGAATGCCGGTCACAATCTCCAAAAATTGCTTTTATGAAATTAAATGTTTTTAGACATACCTCTATTTAATGTCAAGTCGAACACAAGTAACCACACCTTAGATTTCCAAAATCCAAAAATGTTTAAAAACTAAGCAATACTCTAGCACTGATATGAGTCCAGTACCGTCAGAAGCAACATAGAGGTAAATGTGAAATGTTTGCTCATTTTCCATATAAATTTCTGCACGTATGAAGGCCACTTTCTCACATACATTTGCAAACAATATTCATTGACTTGTAACTAAATAGTGTTAATTTGATGTAACGATTTCTGTAAATGTGTGCATCATTGAATCTCTAATGTCTATATAGGGTGGTTAAAAATGACAACGCCGAGCTTCGGAGAATGATTCCTTAAGCTATCCCAACAAATAAAAATATTACGGACATAATTACAAAATGTTCAACACTCGACTGTGTATATTCTACATCTATATAAAATTAAAATGCTTGTAAAAATGAAGCAAGAGCTACGTTAGTCTACAGTAAACTAAAATAAAACAGTTAAATAGTGAATAAAAGTTATTGCATCTTGAATCAAAGTTTAATTGCGCATTTAATAGTTTCAGAGTTCATTATCATCATACAGTAACTATAAATGCGTACTTATCAATCAGTGAAAAACTCATCCAATGTGACATGCCGGCGCTGAAAAAAAGGGAATCTCCAGCCTGAAAAATAGAACGCAAGTTATCGATAGCCTTCGAAAAACTTATAAGTATAAACCATAGGTTGTATTATCAAAATAATATTTAGGTAACTTTTGCTGGCTGCCTTAAGCACTAAAGAAGAACTTCCTTTGGTACTATCTTACCCACAATTTAATGGAAAAATTGTTCAATAGAGCTAATGCCCTAACCTGGGGCAGCTTCTCTAGAATGCATAGACTGACGGGAACCGTGTTCGCACAGAAACTCTAATGACTAGATCCCCTCGAAAGCAAGAAAGCATGTGGATATCGCGAAACAATTTCCAGGTGACAATATGTTAATGGTGAGGCACTAACACCCCATGAAGGAGCTTGGCCTGCAAGGCGGAAGGTTAGAGCTTCCGTATCCTCGCTCTCACACCCGGCTGTCGCGTGTCAAATTCATGACACGTGGTGATGTGGTGAGCACCACGCATTAGACAGCCGCATTATTACCCCTTGTTCTTTCGAACGCAGGTTCCCAATTATTTAAAGCGACTGGGTAGGCCGCCCGCCAGGCATCGATCTGGGATTTGAACTCCAGACTTCCGCGCCGCAGTCTGATGCTCTAACCATCAGAGCCACGCTGGCATGTTGCAGGGCAAATTTCAGCACTCGTTATGCGAAGCAGCCTAGTAATTCCTAACGAACCTAAACGCGAATCTGATAATTAGCACCACTAATTGAAAGGAAAAAACGACTATAATCACGTGTAGTGATAAATTAACCTTGCACGACTTGCATCATAGTTGAAAATAACTACGTCATCACTTCAGAAAGATGAAACAGCCAAAAAACTAGTAATGCAAAATTTACGGAACCCCCCACCTAAGAAAAACGCCCTTTCGTGCTTTCCAAGAATACTTCGACACTCAGCATCAGTCCGTTTCGCTACTACAATAAAAATTTTCAAACCAGTTATTTATCAAACAAACGTACACCGCACAGCACGTTTAGCCCCCCCCCCCCCCAATACGAGGGAGGAATCTAGTGGGCCGGGGTCTTCACGAAAAGCTCCGCACAGCCGAGACGCAGATTTGGTATAGTGAGTTCATTAGTCGGTTGGCACGATTTTTAGAGATATTTGACTCAGAGTCGTATTCGATATGAGGGAATTTCAATACTTCGTACACTTCGTGTCGAAGTAAAAGAGAGTGGGTTTAAATTCAATAACATGTTTAATGCGTTGTATGTTTTTCCCTTTACAAATTTGGCTTGGCTGGTACACTCTTCTGCAATGGTCGCATGTCCACCTCGCTGAATACATTGTTTTTACCTTTCTTTTTACTCTTTTTACTCAATACCTTACCCTTTTGACGTCACCAGTTGTGGATACTTGCAAACTTGCCCCCTTCTTGGGAATAGTACGACCACTTTTTCCATAGTCAATTCTTTGAGTCCTCATCGTATAATTTGTATAAAAGGTTCCTTTGCTAACCTCGTAACCAATTTATCGAATAAAACTTTGTCCAAGTTGATGATTGTTCCCTCTGGCAATCCACTCTGTTAAATTTTTGTACCAAAGTGAAAAAAGTCAATTTTACGGAAAATTTTAACTTTAGGAAAATACTGCATTCATTTGCTCACATGGCTTATTTGGAAAACATAAATTGCGCAGTAAATTGTGTTTGTGTTGTGATGTGTTTGTTGGTTTAATTTGCCTCGAAACAGTGTTCTGGTCGGTCCTGGTAAACGATTCCACAATTAATTATTAGCCAATTTCCTTGTTTTACGTGATTAAATACATTTCCGCTCTTAAGTTCCGCTTCGACAAGAAAAACGAAGTGGGAGATGCTATAAATCAATTCATATATTATGTTTATTTTAATATTATACCCAGTTATTATTCATACGTAGCATGAAACCAGATCTCAAAAACTCTTTGTAGTGTTATAACTGTCATAAGTCACTAACAGACAGAACGGCTGTAGCTTATAAATATTGAGAAACATTAATATACTCGCGAGAAGTATCTTGGTTTTACAGTCTTGGTTTGTCCATACAAATATATGCTTTTTCAGAAGTAATTTCTGCAAGATTGAAGGAACTGTGTACTTTGTATTTTTCGCAATTAGGCGAAACCTAAAAGTCACGGTGAAAAACAACGCACCCTCTAAACAAAAAAACATTTTTTTAAATTTTGTTGAGTAGGCTACTTCAACTGCTAGAAGTTTCTAGTGCTGTTTTTACACCCCGCATTTGCGATATACCGATGGGGCCACAATTATATATAACAGCAATAAGATAACATGAACAAGAAGATAACACGTATTGTTTGAGTAAGAAAGAGATGAACATAGTAGCAAATATTTGAGAAGGCTTGACGCTTAATTTAATTATGACATTTTTGTCACATGCCCACTAAAATAATTTTTTTGTATCGCCATCTCTTTCTTACTCAAGCATTCTATTTTGTTATTCATGTTATCTCATAGCTGTTATATACCGATGGGGCCACAATTATATATAACAGCAATGAGATAACATGAACAAGAAGATAACACGTATTGCTTGAGTAAGAAAGAGATAAACATAGTAGCAAATATTCGAGAAGGCTTGAAGCATAATTTAATTATGACATTTGTCAACTAAACGTGCCTACTAAAATAATTTTTTCGTATGGCCATCTCTTTCTTACTCAAGCATTCTATTTTGTTATTCATGTTATCTCATTGCTGTTATATACCGGGTGTCCATTCTCAAAGTCGAACATAGGCAATTAACATTAGTGCATTCACTCGTTCTTTATTGAAATAATTCAGTTTTCTGTAGATAATTTTAACAGACGTTGACAGAAAATACCTGTTTTTTCGCCAAATAATTACCAATTTTTTTGACAAATGCTATAAAACTTGAAAAGCAAGGCATGGCATATTTAAAAATTCCCAAGTTTTAAATTAGTATTTTAAAATAAAAATCGCATCTTGAATATTATTATTGGTACCATTCGATGCGTAATAATTTTATCTTTCCATTGATACCATTACCTTCCCTGTAAGTTGAATTGGCGAGCAGGAATTCTCAAAAACGTTGAATACAATGTTAATCGCCTATGTTCGACTTTGAGAACGGACACCCGGTATAATTATGGCCCCATTGGTATAATTATGGCACCATCCGTATGATTTAATCTATGAAACGTCAAGAGGAGGCCAGTCTTGTTTTGTCGACTTCTCCTTGACATTCGGCGGGAAATACATTTTTGAGCACAACTTCCGAATGTATTACTGGCTGCACACTGCATTTAAAATTATTGAAGCTAACGAACTGCTGACAATGGAACTACGAACGTTGAACTAATGCATTGTTAGCATTTAAAAATGCCAAATTCTATAACTGAAAAATAGCCACCCAAATGCTGAAATATAATGGCTTTGAGTTATTTTAAATATCCGATATATCCGGGACCTTTATTAAAACAACGTCACCGATCATACTAAAATACCACAAAAATAGATAAAATGCTTGGATATTGCATAATCAATATTTACAGATACCAATACCTGTTTGTAAGGAACTTTTTAACACAACATATTTATATTTCTATATCAAATTGTGTCGAATGAAGCAATGTTCGTAGGTAAATCTATAATCATGTTAATATAAATTTAACATTGTTATTAATCAGAAGCTCACAAAATTATTTTGCTTCACGTCTCCATTTTGACATTATAGCTTTGGATGTTTTTGAGATCGTTTATCCATATTCTAAAGTTGTTTCTGCTTCTAGCCGTCGTCCTTGTTTCTTCTTCGATGCACTATTATCTTCCCACGGTATCCTTAGCCTGGATATCTTCCGTTTTTCAATTATTTCCATATTCATTATTTTTCTGGGGATTATATCCTCTGACATTCTGATTAAGCGCCCATTATCAACTTGACTGCCTTTTTTCAATTCGTTCACTGATTACGCCGTAATATTTGACTTTTACTTACCTCGTATCGCCCATGATTCGGCTTCATATTTAAGAATAGGTACAAATATAGTTTTATAGATTCCTAATTTCGTACCAGTTCTTACTTCCTTTTTACTTTTTAGTGAGTTAAATATAATCATAATTTTTTTAACATTTATCTGCATTTTTCTTTGTTTCTTGCATTATCTATAGTGCATTATCTGCATACACTAGGTCTTGTTTTAGTTTTGCACTTTTCTCTTAAGTGATCCATAAATATTACTAACAACGGAGAACTTAAGCTGTATCATTGCTCCATACCTTTTACCATGATAAAGTTGTCTGATTGTTTAATCTAACGTAACCGTATGCATTATTGTACGTTTTTAATTGTTCTTTGTAGGTTTAGTTAATTTCTAAGGCTCCTGGCGCGCTTCAGATTTTGTTTTTGAGTATAGTAGCAGGTAGTTCTAGAAAGGCAAGATGTAGATCTGTTTCAAGGGCTTTGTCCATGATCGTTATTACTGGCTTAAAATCCCATTGTTTTCTTCTATTTCTATTTATTCTGCTTCTTCTCTTAGCCTTTCTTTCAATATTTTAGTATACACTTTTAGCTCGACTAGTGACAGACATAATACTCTTCGCTATTCCTTCTTTCTTGTGTATTGGGACGATAACGTTTCTTTCTCATTCTTTCAGTATTGTCACCGTATGCCATGCTTGCTCGTAAAGGGTGTGCATTAATAAAAAATTGGGGGTGTTCATGACTTGAAAACCAGTTGTCTTCTCTTATTAAAAATATTAAAATAATACGAAAAATAACAGATAGCATAACAAATGAGACTAGGTGCACTAAATCTAGAGATACGTTCAGTAAATCATAGCCGAGCCTAAATGTTTTCACTAAGAAGCACCCGTTAGACTCCATAGCCAGATTTCAGTTTTTATTTTCCTTTCATTGGCATCTACTTCTGCTTTTTTCATTACGTAATGTTTTTAATGCCATATTTATTTCGAATGTCGAAAATCACTGTCCTGATGCAAACAATTGTGGTTTTGATTGTCTTCTTTCTTTCATCTTTCTTCAACTAGCTAGGCGTGGCAAGCAGGCAGTGCCAATGTGACATTTTCAAAATACATTAAAAATATTGCCTAAAACGTGAGAAAATATATAAATAATCCTGATCATTATTAATTTGCTGACTTTTTCTACAAATAAAATAAATAAATAGGAACGCATAAACTGGCCTATAAGCAAGGCCAAAACGCCAAAACAAATGTGGGTTGTTACAGAATTGACTATAAGCCTGACCTTAACTATAATAAAAAATGCGGATGAGCTCCGTCGTGCATTAACCATTAACATCCAGGATAAGCACATGTGTTAACAATACGGACACAGTATTGCCCAGAAAGTCATAATGAACTAGTGCTCTTAGACGATCCGGAAAGAAAAACTGGACGGTCACCTAGACCGCTTAGTTACACATTTAAAGAATCCCAATGCTGGTGTCACAATTCAACAGTCGTATGGAGATTTTCATGAACCCTAAAGTAAATATTATGGAAATTTGTTCTGCTATCCCTGTTCAATCCAACCCTTGCCGGTAAAAAGAATATTAAGTAACAAACGACTTCCGGGATTGGACCGTGTCATGATTGAGATCGAAGAACTCTTAGTTTCGCCCACTTTCGTAAGGGGCTTCATCAGGAGGAAAAAAGCAAAAGAGGACGGTAACTCAACGTGTTAACCACGCCAGAGGCGAAACTCTTTGCAAGGGAAGGGACAGAAGAGCACGGTAACTCAACGTGTGAACCACGTCAGAGGCGAAACTAAGAGTTCTTCGATCTCAATCATGACACGGTCCAATCCCGGAAGTCGTTTGTTACTTAATGACAATGGCCGTGAAAGCCTCAAAAATCAAAAAGCATATTGCTTGGAAAGTTTGGGTTGTGCACTGAAGGATTTAGAGTTTGCACCCATTGAATGTGGTACGGGTACAATAACTGTCCATAAAGAATTTTCCACACAATGCTGATGAAAAAGCACGTGCAGAAATTCTCCTTAGACTTCCATACTAGATAAAGCAAATGACCTTGTTTCCACAGGCGTCGATATAAAGCACTAAATAATTATTTATCTGAGGAAGTCCTATGTCTTGATACGCATCAATGTAGGACTATCTACTTCTAAGGCATTGCCATTGGCATGGCCATACATAAAATACATGTCGAAAACCTCCATGTTAGAATACCTGTACTTAATTAAAAATAAACACTTACAGGCCAGTGACAGTTGCTAGTGAATTAAGTTGACAAGTCCCTGAAAACTTGATGAATGCTGAATTTCTATCAAATTAAAATTTCAGTTATTGATTCTAAAATACTTATATCTTTGGAACGGCTGGTTTGAGGACCCATGTTGACCAAGCCTTTTTTATTTATTTTGGTGAGTACTATAAGTTTTAAAAATGTTCCAATACATTTTTTAACACAGTAATTATTAGAAAGTTATTTCAAAATAGAAAATAACCAATTAATTTCTTTTTATCTTGTCGAATTCGCTTTATATGAGAAACGAATACACATATTACTGTTTAATGCATAAGAATGCAAACGCAAAGGTAATGAAGATAGTTAATCAACTGTACTAAAATACTGGCAGCAAGCATCCATTATAATTTTTCATGCCTATTTTGCTTTGCAGTTAAAAAAAATTCAAAAATATAAGAAATTCCGGCTTGTGGCACCGTTTTATAGATTTGTACAAAAGAGTTTTGGCGTACCCTCGTATAAAGTTAAAATATAGAAATATCGTGTTGCAAATTGTGTGCAGCAGAATTTCGTCCGCTTTATTTAAAGTTAAAAAAAACTTAGAAAGAGTGCTCAATATTGTATGTAAATATTCCAACTACCAATACATAAAAATAAATCCCAAGTTTACATAAAGACCGGCAGTAAGTCAAAGTAATTTATTAGGCTCCTCTACCTCCCAAGGCCTACTAGTGAAGGGACAATTCAAATTTGAAGTTTATATTGTTGTGTAAATTTGTTCTATAGATTTTGGGTTTGTAATTTATAAAATCTTCGTAAACCAGTGTTTTGTCGAAAAGGGTAAGTGTTATTACATCACCATTGTTCATATTTTATTTAGTAGACTATGTGTCATAGTTTGACTTGTGTGTTATGTATAATGAATATATTTTTCATATTAATAACACAGTCGAACTTCCATATTTGTCTTAAATTGGATTTCTTAAAACATTTCTGGGCGAAGATCCCATTTTATCGTAACAATTGTTTTCGCATTTTTCTATGTTGAATTTTTCTGACATGGATATTCTTAGAAATTTTATCGCTTATAGACGATCATCTACCTATAATCCACCCTAACAATTAACAATCTTAGTATTTCTTATTCGACTTAAAGCCACTAACACCTAGACCTAATACCACAGTGACTTAGTGTAAATAACTAAAAGATTCCTAGACAATAAAAGACCAGGTTTTATAATCCATCTCAGTGACAATCATCCTCAAACTGGCTATAACATTTAAAAATGTGATCTTCTTCTTCTTTGCTTTTCCTTTTGGAAGTCATCTATCATTCTGGATATTTGCACTTTTGATACGGCCATTCGGAATAGTGACATGGTGCTTTGTTTATACCATTCCCGCAGATTTTTCAACCAAGTTGTTCGCCTTCTGCCTGTTCTCCTCTTGCCTTCGCGCTTTCCTTTACTTACTTTACTTCACTCAAACACCTTTTACTTTTCTATATCTCAAATTCTTTATTCCTTGATTTTTGTTCATTATACAGGGTTTGGCAGAATAATGTTACCATTTTCAAAACGCCAAACTTTTGAACAAAACAAGACACATTTTAATTATTAAAACTAAACTAGGTACTTACGCAAAACGATTGAAATTTTTTACTTACAGTTATGATATATGTACAAACAAAAAACATTCCGTTTTCTTTTATTATCTGGCCTAGATATTCAGGAAGCGAATTAATGGATCTCCCTTTTTAAAACAATGCACATCACATATCAATATAATAATATTACACAAGCGTTAGATTGACTGTCTCGTGATAATTAACTCACTTGACATTGGATTTTGCCTTTTAGCGTTACTAAATTTAATTTGATCAGAATTCTTTGATCGTAATTCGTAAGTATACTTCCTTTTTACACAATATGAGGCCATCTTAGGGTGACTATTTCGTATGTGCAAATATTCATTTTTATTTCCTTCGTCTAAAAGAGGAAGGAAGTATTGTAATCACGAAAAATCACCTTGGATATTTCTTCAGATATTCACATTTCAGAATCTCTACATGACGAAAAACAGGTTTTTTCAATTCCGTCTACCTGTCTGTCTGTCTGTCTGATTGTTGGCGGTATAACTCAAAAACCGTTTGTTGGAGGAAGACGATATTTTGCATACACATTATCTATCTACCTGGCATGAAACCGAAAACATTTCAGACAAATATATACAGGGTGAGCACCTTAAAAAGTAAATTTTTGTGTTGTCAAGCTGGCTGACCCGTTAAAGTCAAATTTAATCTATTTCGAGGCTATGATTTACAGCAGAATCTTCTGTTGCCAGTTAAATCCATGTTGTCTTTCTTATAATGATGTTCTAAATTATTTAAAATTTACATTTGGCAAATACTGATACTACTTTGCATTCGGTATTAAAAACGCAAATGAGTTTATACACGACTGCACTATAAAGTACTGTTTATTACATAGTTTTGCGGCAATAACGTAGCTCTTTATAGTAATAGAAAAATAAATTTTAGTTTATAAAGTACGTTACTTTAATGTACTAGAACTATAAAGTACCTTTATATCAGCTGTCAATGTCAAAATAAATGCTTGTCAATACCCATCAAATCACTCTAATATCAATTTTTCTGCCACAAAATAGACGTCAAATGTATAAACTATATTTATTTGACATCGGCATTAAAGTACTTGGAAATCGTCATTAAAAGAGAGGCGACAGATAAACGTCAACTGACGTTAACGTAACCTACAAATGTTGGTTAAAATGTTGTAATTTCACGATTTCTCGATTTCAAATAAAACATATTGTACTCCTCGGCACTGAAGTTCCTTTTTATCCCTCATGTGGTTTATTTGCCTTGGCTCTACGGGCCTCGTCAACTAAATCCACATTCGTGATAAAAAGCTAAACTTCAGTGCCTTGGTATACAAACTACTTTTTTTTAAGTTTAGCAGTCAAACATAAAGCTTTGTATACAACTCGTACATAATCTGACTTTATTGACTCGTCTTCTTTACTGACCTCACTCTCAAACTCGCTTGGCCATAAAATCGATTTGTTTTATAAATAGCTTTTGCTATTATCAATTATTGCTGCATTGAAGATTATTGGTTATTCATTTTAAGAAAGATTTTTCAGAACACTTTATCATTTTATAGAAAAACAATATCTGACAACAAAGCTGGATCTACATAACCTAGCATTTTATAATATGATATTAGCATTTTAGTGTAAACTGAATACCAATATAACGAACTTCACTGTGAAAATAAGAAGTGAATAGAGTATAACTTCAGCCAGGAAATTAAGAACGAGCCAGCAAGTATGATGTATACTCACTTACACAGATTTGATATAATTAATTACAATTTACTTAAGCATTCTAAATTTCGATTGAACAAGCAGCAGTATCGTGAATTACCTTAACATTATATATATATATATATATATATATCGGTTTTAAAACGTCTTACGACGTTGTCCGATGCCCTTTCTCCATTCCCTTCGGTGTTCCCATTGTTCATCTCTAAGGTCTCTGGTACTCATTGCTTTGTTTATTCCTTCCATCCAGTTCTTTCTTGGTCTTCCTTTCTTTCTACGGTATGGCGGTACCCATTCCATCACTTTCTTAGGAAATCTTGAGTTATCCATGCGTTTTACATGACAATACCATATTAACTGATTATTTTCTATTTCCTGGTTCCTCTATTCTCATTAGCTGTCTAACTTCTTCGTTCCTTTTTCTTTCCAAGCACGATATCCTCAGGGACCTTCTGAATACGTCAAGTTCCACTGCGTCTATCATTCTTTTATTAGCTTGCTTTAGTCGCCATGTTTCCGAACCATACTTATAATAGTCCCCTTTTTACTATAGTGTTATATATATTATATTTTCTCTTCTTTCCTATTTCCTTGCTCCAAAATATGTTATTTAGGCATCCGATTGTTTTTCTTGCTTGACTAACTCTTGATCTGATTTCTTTGTTGTCTGTTCCTGTTTGGTCAACTATTACCCCTAGATCACAAGTTTTTATTACACTGTTATTTTTCAGTATAATGTTCGTAGAGTTTACTCCAATTGGTAAATATTTTGTTTTATCGGCATTTAGTTTCAAACCCCATTCCTTATACTCCTGTTGTAACTTTCGAGCCATAAAGGATAAATCATCTCTATCGTTAGCCATTATCACCTGATCGTCGGCGAATTGTAACGTGTATAAAACAGTGTTTCCTAGTTCGATGCCCATAGCGCGACATTTCTTTTTCCATATAGATAGGGCTTTAGCTACATAAATCTTAAATAGGGTAGGTGATATAGAGCATCCCTGACGTGATCCCTTTGTCACTTCGAACTCTTCTGAAAGTCTATTATTGGTTTTCACCTGTTAAGTAGATTGGTCATATAGATTTTTAATTGCTTTTATTATGGTATGGTTTATGTTTGTTTCTTGTAATACTTCCCACAGTTTGCTGACAGGAATACTGTCGTAAGCTTTATGCAGGTCAATGAACATTAGATGCACCTCTCTGTCTGCACCTAGATATTTTTCAATTACTTGTTTTAAGCAAAATACATTGCCTGTGCAGGACCTACCGGCTCGGAAGCCTGATTGCTCTTCTTCTTCATTGGTTCTGTATTCTCGTTCTATTAATTCTCTTAAAACTTTACAATAGAGCCTACTAAATGTACTTGTTACTGATATGCCTCTATAGTTGGAGCAATCGGTCTTATCACCTTTTTTATGGATCGAGGATATATAGGCCATTTTCCATTCTTTAGGGACTGGATGCCCATTTATATATTTATTGAATAGACTGGTTATCATATCAAAGAGTTTTGTAGTCCCATATTTCAAAAGTTCAGCAGGTACCTATACCACCTGGGCCAGTCGATTTGCCATTTTTAAGTGTTTTAATGTTTTTTTTTCTATAACACTCCTTTTCAGTACTATCTCTTCTCCTTCATTATTATTTCCAAATATTGATTCATATATTCAGGTCTGTCTTCTGTTAATAGCTTTTTATAGTGGTCCACCCATTTTTCCATTGATATAGTATCTATCTGTGAATTTCGTTTTTCTGGTGCCCTAATTCTGTTAATGAACTGCCACGCTTCCGTTGATTCTCGTCCTCCCAAGTATGTGTTTATTTCCTGACACTTTTTGTCCCACAGCAGTTTCTTTTCTTTCGTAATAGCATTTCGGGTTTCTCTTTTTATTCTTAAATATTCGTTTCGGTCTTTTTGCTGTTTTGTTGAGAGCCATTTGATGTATATGTTTCTCTTCGTTTCTACTAATTTCTCTATATCCTCATTGCACCATAGTTGTTTGCTCTTTTTTCGTTTTTCTGTACCTAATGCTTCTTGTGCAGCTTCGTGTAAGCATTGTATTATATGGTCATATAGTTTCTCAGGTGGCCTTTCTATTGTATCATCTAATTTGTAGTTTAATCTTGCTTGATATAGTATTTTAATGCTATAATGTATAAAGCTGTTCAAATTGTATTTTCCTTGATCTAGTTGTTCTGCTGTATTATTCTTTTGATTTTCCGAATGTGTTTGTATGGATGTGTATGGAAACATTACTTTTGCCTTCACCATATGGTGGTCTGAATCATGTAACACTCCCCTGTAGACTCTGACATCGTGAATATGTACTACTGTTTTTTGTCGTAGTATAACGTAGTCTATAATGGATTTCAAATTCCTTGTATGCTGAACCCATGTATATCGGTGAATTGGTTTGTGTTTAAAGAAACCGTTTGTTACCTTAACATTATCGAAATTAAAATCACTTTGTAAACCGAACAAGACACAATCCTCTAACTAATGTTGACCCCATGAAGAACTCAAACGATTCTTCATGTTTTTCAGAACCGAAAACACTGCCCCACAGAAAATGTTAGCACAAACTTGTAAGCTAGATAAAGTGACGTGTAAAATGATCCGTAACTATTTAACTCGTGCAGTAATGCCAAAGCATAAATAGGAATTGTTTTTACTTCGTCATTTTCACACTTAACTTTAAATGATTAAGTGCTGATGTCATAGATTTCATCCATTACAAATAATGTCTCAGGCTGTTGTTGACAATTTTCATTGTCGCTTCGATCATCATCATTGGATTCGAACTCTGTCAGAATCTGATGTTTGCTGAACTGCATTGTAGTATTCATAACGAGTTCCAAATTTAATTAATTCTCTGTACAACTCAGCGCGATTGGTTCCATTAAGTTGAGCCAATTTCGAAGCAAATGATCGTCACGAGACGTTTCGGCACTCTTTATTATATTAAGTATTAAGAACGATAAGGACATTTTACCGACTGAAGAGGGGGAAGGAGCGATGCGACGACTCCAATTATTGTCTGAGATTGGTAATTCCTTAATAACGTATGGGTCATAAGTTTTGAGAAAATGCTTAATCAGCAAAATAACAAAATTTTATTCAAACGAAAATTAATGGTTAATTTTAGATCTTTTAACAACATGAAAACTAATCTCAATAACAATAAAACACGATTTGTTTACTGGTTTCACGACAACTAGATCAGACATCAAAATAGAGCAGGAATTTCAAGGCCACTTTTTCTCAAAACTTATGACCCATACGTTATTCATGATGTTTATGACGTTTTTTGCACGGTAGAAATGTATTTTTCTTCAAACGTCAGTAAAATGTAACATTATACTACAGAATAATATGTTGGCAGCACTGTCTATGTCAAATTCGAGGTTAGCAGGTTAGGTTTTGCGTCAGTCTGTGTCGAGGTTAATAGGTTAGGTTTTGCGTCTCTTTTGACACAGACTGACGCACAACCTAATCTATTAAGCTCGAATTTTTACTTACCGTTCTAAAACTGATTTAGCAATAAACGCGGTAACTAAGTAGAATCGTTCTATCGTGCAAAAAGGTTCTTGAAATTTCTTGGGTCCAATTGTGCAATGTCCCTCATAAGTTCATTAAAGATAAAACGTTGTTTTATTTGCTGCATCAATGATCACATAATAAAGATCTCTTTCCAATTTCTTAGAGGGTAGTGTGTCAATTTGTTTAGCTCCATCAGCAGCTAATTCTTCTGCTCTTTGCTTAGCGACGGGGATTTGCTTTGATGGTAAACTTAATTTTCAGCTAAAAGTTTAGTTAAATGAGCCAGAAAAGTAATCGCAATGTGGTGCAGTAGGTACTTCAAATATTTCTCTTTTTTCAGGTTTTCAATGATTCTGAAATTTTTTTCCCATTTTGAAATTTCATTTGGTCCCAATTTTCTCTTGGCCTTCATTTGAGCAGCGATCGCCGGTAACCCGACCAGACCAGACCGGCTCTGCCTCCAGTTCCCATCTGGTGTTGATGAGATAAATATGTGTTGGCCAACAGTCTCAGTTATTAAATAGGAACGTTGTTATTACTTATTTATATTGACATCAAGTTCATATCGGCGACTACTGGTAGTTATTCTGTTTATTCATTTTTCAGATCTTCCGTATTACCAGCAAATATAACAGTATCGTCAGCGTATCTAATGTCTATTTACCAAAATTAAGGTGTTTGAACCAGCTTCTGCTTCTTTTTGGAATGGTTCAGGTGTTTCGTCTTGGAAATGTTCGTCATTCTACTTTCTTCATGTGTCCTTGATCTTATTTTCTTTATTATATATGGTAGCCTGGATTTATACTTTCTCGTAGCTCCCTTTACCTTTCGGTTTACGTTGAAAGTTTCATGTTTCAATTTGCACATTTTTCCCTTTTCTGGTTTTATGTGTTCAGTTATATTGTGCATTATCTACGTTCTTAAAACTTCTTTTTTCCATTAATTGCAGATTTTCGTTGGTCATCCACGTTTTCTTCTTAACTGTTTCGTCTGCCGTAGTTGTTCTTTCTTATGTTTTCTATTGTGTCATTCAATTTATTTCTTCGTTTACATTTGTGATATTTTTTGATGATATCAATTTTCCGGCCAACTAATTCTTTATTTGTGCTTTTACGGTAGCTTTTTTGCATTTTTTTTTATGTTTCATGCAGAATGTAGAATGGCCGCCGACAGTGAAGTTGGGAATAATTCTGCTCTGACTAAACCTTGTAAAAAGTGCAAGAAAATTGCCCAAAGTGGTCTTAAATGTATTGTTTGTGGTACTGTGTCTCACAACAGTTGTGTAGAACTCTTAAAAAATATAGTGCAAACGGGTGATAAAACTATAAATTGTTGTGTTACTAGTGAACCACTAAGCAAAAGTGTTGTACCCAGCGCGGGAAATGTAGATTCTTTGCAGGTAGAAATTTCGTATTTGAAACTGCTGCTCGAGCAAAAGGATCTTATAATTAGTCAACAAAAAGAGACAATTGCTTCACTAAAAGAGCAAATAGTACTAATTAATAAATGTAATAGTTTATCTGGCCAACAAAATGTACAACGGCCATCAATAAAAACAGATGTCGACATTGACCTGCATCGGCTTTCTAGTGATATCTTGTCCTCCCATAAGGGTCAAGAAACGAATAATCTGAAACAAACTGTTTCTGATAAAAGGGTGGTAGCTAATGCAATTTTACAGGTGAAAACCCAGCTTAAAGATAAAGCACACGTTGCTACCACAGATGACCAGCCTTTCACTGTAGTAAGCAACAAAAAGCGTAATAAAAGAAATATTAAGACAATCGTGGGAACACTCAACGATAATAAAGTTAACCTAAAAACAGCCCCCAAAGTTTCATTTTTGCATGTGTACAAAGCGCACCCTAAGACTACAGTAGAAGAACTAACGGAGTTTTTAAAACCCACGTTTCCGGAAGTTGTTTGTGAAAAGTTAAACTCAAAGTACCCACTTTTATACGCTTCGTTCAAAGTAACTATAAACGAAAACAATTTATCGGCAGGTTTGGATCCATCAGCGTGGCCATCCGGTTACTGTGTGAATCGGTTTTTTCACCGGTCAAAACCAGCAGCACTAATAAAGTAGTAAAAAACTTTGTTCCAATGGTGAGTAGTTCTACAAATATTGGTGATAGACTATCAGTAATTCAAGATTTCAAGATGTTTTACACCAACATTCAATGTTTAAGAAACAAACTTAATGAAGTTGAGATTTTCTTGTTAGCCAACAAAGTGGTTTATGATGTTCTTTGTGTTAGTGAACACTGGCTGATTGATAGTGAATTACAGTTAGTAACTATTGGTGGTATGAGGGTAGTTTCCAAATTCTGTAGATCCGTCCACCAGCACGGGGGGGGGGGGGGTGGCAATTCTGGCCAAACCATCATTACAATTTGTGCCTCTAACGGAAATCAACAATGAATCAGTTGAATTTAATTTTGAGGTGGCGGCTGCTTACTGTGCTAAATTAAATTTAGTATTAATTAATGTTTATAGGTCTCCTAGTGGGGATATTAATGTATTTTTAAAATTACTTGACGCTGTGTTACGGAAGATAAGTTTAAAAAAGATTGTAATTGTATGTGGAGATTTTAATGTCAGATTTGCAACTAATGATGGTTATTGTAATTCTATTTGTGATTTGTTAAAGTCATATGCTTGTATACAAACAATTTCAGAACCCACTAGGCTGCAAAATTGTCTTGATAATTTGTTTATTAACGAGGTTGCTGCTAATTTTAAATCAAAAGTACTCGATGCTAATCTTTCGGACCATTCAGGAATACATTTTGAAATGACTGTAAACAGTAGTACTGCGGGACAAAAAGATGTATCCAAACCAATCTATAGGAGAAAGATAACTAAACATGGTTTATTCAAATTTAGAAGCTCTATATCTGAGATTGATTGGAAAAATTTTTGTAACCCAAGGTACGATGTAAACTATTTATCCGAATTTTTGGTAAATACTTTTAAATCTCTTGTACATAGTCATTTTCCACTAAGAAAATGTACTAATGGTAATAAAGCTCTTGTTAGCTGGTTTAACGATACGCTTAGAAACTTAAGAAACACTTTATCATGTGTGAAATTAATTTATAACGAAAGTAAAGACCCAAATGTTTTGCGCACTTACAATACTTTACGCAAACAATATAAAGATGAAATAAAAATTCAAAAGAAAGCTGCTTACAGTAGTTACATTGTCAGTGGTGATAATAAGCAAAAACAATGCTGGAATTTAATTAACGCTGAAAGGAATAGTACTAAGTGGTCGAATAATCTGGATACCAATATCTCTGCAGACGATTTTAATAATTATTTTGTAACAATAGCCAGCAACCTAATTGCTTCTTTACCAAAATCGGATCGTAGCGCTATTAATTTGCTTGAAGCTGTTCCACTCCCTGCATGCTCATTTAATGTTGAAATGGTAACACCTGAAGAGGTTTTTATCGCAATCAAATCTTTAAAGAACTCTAGTTGTTTTGATTACTATGATCTGAACAGTAAAATTGTCAAAGAGGTTGCGGATTTAATTTAATTTCCTTTATCAGTACTTTTCAATTCATGTATTTTAACAGGAACTTTTCCCGACACTTTCAAGGTAACGAAAGTTCTCCCCCTTCATAAAAAAGGGGACACTTCTGACACTGACAATTATCGTCCTATTTCAATAATTCCAACATTTGCTAAGGTTTTTGAAATTATTTTAAAGTCGAGACTAATTCAATATTTTGAAAGCAATTCTCTTTTTAATTCGTGCCAGTTTGGCTTTCGTGGCAGTAGGAGCACGACCCAGGCTGTTTTGAAGGTGGTTGGTGACGTAGTAGGGAGTCTCGAAGAGGGCAAACACACAGCTATCACGCTGTGTGACCTCTCTAAAGCGTTCGACTGCGTATCTCATGATATTCTCATAGGTAAACTAGCTTTTTATGGCATAAAAAATTCTTCACTAGCGCTATTTCAATCTTACCTTGAAAATAGAAACCAATGTGTAAATATCAACAATATTAATTCTGAGCTTAAACCTGTGGTTTGTGGGGTACCTCAGGGCTCCGTATTAGGTCCCATTCTATTTATCATCTATATTAACGATTTATACCATCATATGACCCCCAGGAACTGCTTATTTTTTGCTGATGACACTACTCTCTTGTCGTCCACAAAAAACTTAAATACTTTGCATCAACTTTCTATTGAGTGTGAGAAGCATGCAGAAAAATGGTTTTGTACAAACCAACTCAAGCTCAATCAAGACAAAACCCAGAAACTTATCTTCTCCCCCACAAATACCATCAAAGGAGATTCGGTTAAATTGCTAGAAGTAGTGTTAGATGACTCTTTAAACTGGTCTTACCATGTTCAACATCTTAGTGCGAAACTTTCCAGTGTCATATTTTTGCTGCGCAATTTAAAACAGTTAGTTACATCAGAATTGCTAAGAGTAACTTATTTTTCTCTATTTCACTCAAATATTTCTTACGCTTTGATTTTATGGGGAAATTCTTCTCACGCTTTACGTATCTTTCGTCAACAGAAACAAGCTGTTAGAATTTTAGCTAACGTTGGTAGTAGGGACCATTGTCGTCCACTGTTCATTAACCTGGGTATTATGTCTCTACCGTGTTTATTTATATATGTCACTCTGTGTGAAATACAAAAAAACATAGATACGTTCTCTACTAATCGTGATTATCACAATTATTTCACGAGAACTAATAATGCTTTACGCAATCCACGATTTAGACTGACCAAATCTATTAAAAATTCTTACAATTTGAACCTGTACAATCATATTCCACAGCGTATAAAATCTATGTCATTAAGTAGTTTTAAGACTAATGTAAAGCGGCATCTATTACAGTTATGTTTTTATTCAACTAAAGAGTATATGGATACACCATTTATGTAATTGCATATATTTATAAAATATTCAATGTGTTAATTATTTCGACTTGCTACAAATATATGTATGTATATAACGTGGTAAAATAAACATTATTATTATTATTATTATTATTATTAGTCGCGTTACGCGATGTTTGGCAATCAATTACTCTTGGAAAACCGGGTTCCAGTAGTATATTCTAACGCAATAATGAAACTATATGCCAATAACTAGTGTTGTAAAGGACGGGACATATGAAAGACAAAAATTTAAAACGGAAGGAGATTGAGACAAGGGTGTAGCGTTTCACCTACACTATTTAACATGTATTTAAGCAAGGTGCTTGAATACTGGAATGAGAAATGTGGATAAGAATATAAGAGTGGGTACCTAGAGAGGGGAAAAACTGGAAGATTACTTGTATTGATGCCGTACAGAAGGCTATGCCAGCAAACAGTTACAGAAAGGCGCCTGGAAAACCGTCAGGAATGGAAAGAAGGATGCAAGAAACGATAGCTGTAATAATATAATCTGCTATATATGTATAGATCAAATCTTTCAACAATTTCACTTTAATGGTCTCCTACGTTTTTTCTATAAATATCTATAAGTGCAAACCCATGTTGGATTATTATACAGCGCAATATTCTTCGCTGTTTATAATTAAGCTGCTGCAGCTATATTGCTGACGAACGTCGTGAGTAGAAAAGCGGCAAAGAAATTGGAGCACCTGTCAATCAGCCGATTAAATTAAATTAATTGACCTAATTAAATCCGCGGATTGACCTAATGAATTTCGCGGTTTGCTCTAATTAATTTTCATATGTGCTACTGATTAAATTACGCATTAGCTACTGATTAAATTACGCGGCGGCCATTTTTAATTTGCTTCCGGAATTACGCGGCGGCCATTTTCACTTTTCGCGCGAATATTTGAATTTGAAATTTTTCAGATTTTTTTCTAAGTTAAATTTTTTGAATTTAAACTTCTCGGGTGTCGGCCATCTTTGTTTTCTGCTTGCTCACTTCTCTCGTATTTTCAAATTTTTCATTTAGCGCCCATTTTTGAATTTGGACCAGGTAACGGAGTACAATGGCTTAAAACGAGTTAGTGCGGCAGCATCCTGGGCCTCTGGGTTTATAAAATTTTAAAATAAAAAGGTATGGAAACACTGCGTGCGTCACATCGCAGACAGGTTGGCACTTGTAAAATTCAGCGATAACCCATTACGACAAATTATAATAAAACGTAGCTGAGGGTCAAGTCTTTCGATAAATATATATCAAAACCTGATTTAGAAATTTGCACCTGACTTAATTTATATGAAATATTGTATGAAATTGCAAATAGAAGGCTTTTAAACTATATGTTTTCTTAATTATGCAGAGAGTGCTTGTTTATATAGGGAGGCAGGTTGGCCGAATGGTTAAGGCGTCAGATTTAAGCTCTGATCTCGAGAGAGAATACGGGTTTGATTCCCGTACCTGCCATATTTTTTTATATATTTATTATGAAAGTTTTGATTTTAAGTTAGTTTATTCACGACGGCTCTACCAGAACAAACGATTGAGCTCCTTTTCGACTAAAATGGACCAAGAGCGGAAAATGTTGATTGTATCGCCGGAATTTGTCCAACGTCTTAAGTCTGGCGAGAATACGGAAAAAATATATTATCACAGCTTGATGACGAAATGCAAAAAGTTTTAAAGTCCAAATTAACTGATCACGATAAATGGGGGCAGTACAACCAAGTGTTACAACGATTCCTTCATTTCACAAACCAGGCACGACAGCCAATCAAAATACCTATTGAAACAAGCAGTAACAGCCTATAAAATGCCGTTATTTTATTTACACTTCCCAAAACTTTTAAGAAAAAAGCTGAAGTTTTCCTACGCATTTTGAGTGCCTCAAACGATGTGACCTGGGATCACAAGGGTACCGTTACTATAAAGGGTGAAATTTTACCGGCGTCTAACATAGTCGATTTAGTTCACGATACTCTGAGGCCTCGAAAAACTATTAATCCACCCGGACGCCTACAGTTTGCTGATTACATCAAAGACCTTAGCGTTGCTAATGTGCTGCTAGCTAAACCTAAACAGCAAAAAGTGCCAGCCCCGACTGGTACTACAGGAAAAACCGAAATGGAAACTGAGAACTGCGAGTCCGATTTAGAATATAAATTAAAAACACCAGCTACTCATCCAAGTCCACATCAAAAAGGTTCAGCCAGAAGAACGCCGATAAGGAAACGCCTCCAAAAAAGGGCCGTTAGAAAAACGCCTCTAAGGCAGATGTCATCAATATCAAAAACGAAGGGAATTTTAGATTGGGAGCATCTTAAACTTTAAAATGACACAATGAAATTCTGATTTTATTACTTGCAGCCTTTTTAATTTGAAATGTTGTGCACCTCAAACTACAGTTTTGTAAATTGCTAGCGAATTTTTAGAAAATAAGACATTCAGCTGTACATTTATTTTTATATTATTAAGTATTATACGAAATAAGAACAATATATTTGTTTATAACAAAGTGTTTGTGTTTTTTTAAATTTCTACTCTGCTTTTGTTTTTCACGAATCTGCAATAATTACAAAATCTAAAGCTAAAATATTAGTATTTGAAGTTATTTTACAGTTACAAAGTGTAAAATTTCAAAAAATCAATCTACGATTTCATAATGGCGTGATATAATTTAAAAAATTGTGATTTCTTTTAATTTTATGCGATACATTTTATAAAAAAACATTTGCAAATTTATGTTTAGAAATAACTCTAAAACTGTTTTACATCATTTTCGTTATTATAAATCGTTTTGTAAAACGGAATGTGATAATTTTTTAAGTGAGATGATGCGTAATTGCGTGATTTTTATTAAATTTTCATCGTGTGTTAAATTGAAATGTCATTTTTTGCATAATTTATGTGACATGATGTCAGTTTTTGTAAAAATTTATGTGAGATCATGTGTGATTGTGTGATTTTTGTTTCAATTTTCATCGTGTGTTGAATGAAAATGTAATTTTTTGCATAATTTATGTGACATGATGTCAGTTTTTGTATAATTTATGTGACATGATGTCGATTTTTGTGAAAATTTATGTGAGATGATGTGTGATTGCGTGATTTTTGTTCAATTTTCATCGTGTGTTGGTTAAAAATGTCGTTTTTCTATAATTTCAAGTGACATGATGACAGTTTTTGTATAATTTATGTGATATGATGTCGATTTTTGTGAAAATGTATGTGAGATGATGTGTGATTGCGTGATTTTTGTTCAATTTTGAGTTAATTTGTCGTTATCACATGGATATTTAGTCAATTGTACAACAATTTTTGTAATAAAAATGCACAAAGAGCCCACATAACTGAAGTTTTGTTTATCGAAATGTAGGTGGTAGAAAATTTTTCAACGAAATTGCCTGTTTTTATTCAAATTTATGTTAATTTGTGGTCAACATACATATATTTTTATCAAAAGTACAAGAAATTTTGTACTAAAAGGGCGAAATTGTGACATTATATCGATCAATCTGTAATAAAAAGGCACAACGAGTCTACTTAGCTCAAATTTTGGTTTTCGAAATGATTGTAGTAGAATATTTTTCAATGAAATTGCTGTTTTTTATTCAAATTGCAACAAGTTAGAGAAAAAAGTGTAAAACATTTGCAAAATTATGCTTAAAAATAACTCTTAAAACTGTTTTTACATCATTTTCGTTATTATAAATCGTTTTGTAAAACGAAATGTGATAAATTTTTAAGTGAAATGATGTGGTATGGCATATTTGTTATCGCTTATTGAATAAAAATATCGGTTTTTGTATAATTTCAAGTGACATGATGTCAGTTTTCTAAAATTTAAAGTGAAATGAAGGTGTCAGAACATTTTTTCAACGAAATTGTCGGTTTTTATTCAAATTTATGTTAATTTGTGGTCAATTGCGTTTTTATTTTCGTCCGTTTGCATTTATACTGGAATTTTTAACACTAAAATACAGTTTTGATCGATATAATGACACAATTTCAGACGCTTACTTATAAAATAAAAACCAAACATGTCAATCTCGGTGTTACAAATTAAAAAGACCGTCGTTCCATCAAACCTGCACCGATTTGTTTTAAAACAAGATGCAGTTTTTATACTTTTATGTAATTTGGTAGTACGAAATAGAGGAAATTATAACGATACGTTGCCATTTCAGACAAAGTAAACAGCCAGTGAATTCCTAGAACCTGCTTCTTTGTTTCAAAATACACCGCGGTCATTACGTCAGACCAGATTTCGTTCGAAATAAACAAGTTGTAGCCTGTCTAGACACCTGAAATAATGTTTCCAATTCTATTTTTCTCAAATATGCTATATGAATAATGGACAGACTGTTCATAATTGTATAAATCAAACTGTTCTATCATTTCTTAGAAATTTCGCACGAATTCGTAAGTTTCCGCAGTGATAATTAGGATCATACGACGTAATGGGCGCTAAATTAAAAATTTGAAAATACGAGAGAATGTCCACCTACATGGATAAACTTCAATAATTCTACAATGACATACATTTTAAATTTGAACTGTGGGTTCTGTATCAACTTTCAATAACAACTTTCAATATTAAAATAAAATTCGACGGCATGCACTAATGGGAAGCTGTAGCAAAGCTTCGAACGTTAAGAGTCTGGTGGCGCAATGGCGGTTCGAATCCGACCGGTGTCCATGACGAAAAGCTTTTTTAAATTAAATAAATGCGAACAAGAGAGAACAGCTGAGAGGAGCGAGACGGAAGACATCAGCATGACGTAATCAAATTCAAAAATGGGCGCTAAATTAAAAATTTCAAAATACGAAATCTGAAAAATTTCAAATTCAAATATTCGAGCTAAAAGTGAAAATGGCCGCCGCGTAATTCCGGAAACAAATTAAAAATGGCCGCCGCGTAATTTAATTAGTAGCTAATGCGTAATTTAATCAGTAGCACATATGAAAATTAATTAGAGCAAACCGCGAAATTAATTAGGTCAATCCGCGGATTTAATTAGGTCAATTAATTTAATTTAATCGGATGATAGACAGGTGCTCCAATTTCTTTGCCGCTCTTCTGCTGTCGTGCTCGCTTTTATTGGAAATAATTGAAACATCGGTGGTAACGTGTCGAGTTGTATCTGATTCTATTTCTGATTCACTTGGAAATGAACCATCCTTACGGGAATATTATATGATCTTCGTTACAACACAAGTTTTGTTTTCACGTTCTATGTTTTTTTATTAGTATGAAGACGTCTTCAGTAAACGTAAATATATAAGTTTTATTATATTCATTATTTTCACCTGCATCTTTTGGCGGATGTGGTAAAATCAATTTATAATTTTCTGCGCCAGTAAATTCTCGAATTTCGTTGAATAAAGAGTTCCAAATGCAACTATACCAGTTACGCAGGCACTGACATTTTTTTTGCTAGATTTTGCTCTTCAACTGACACATTCGAGCGTGAATATTCCGTTTTTTTTGCATTTTCCCCTCAGGTGTCTACATGATAATAACATTCTGCCAATTTCGAAATTGACTATACGTTTAAAATTGTGCCACTTCGATACATATTCATAAATTTAGTTTTTACACGCGTTTTTTATGTATTGCTTGCACTAAAGTAGAAAAAATCGGTAATTTGTGTTGAGCCCTTAGCAACCTGTCAGTACTAAGCTTAGTGTTCTTAACTTCCACAGCCAACATAATGGTGATCTCTTGAGTATCATTACCTTTGGGTTTTTAATTACAAAGTTACTGGAAGGACCCTGCCATCGCCACTTCTTGTTTTACTATAGCCTTGTACGTTCAAATCGTTCAAAAAGTTTATATCATTTTGATCCAAATCAAAGTCGACTAGATCATCACGTATTACGTATTATTAAATCGTCACTTTCACTTTGTAATAAGTTGCACGAAAAGGACATAACTTGTGTATCTGTAATTTAAAACTAAATCATGGTCGAAGTTATCATCGATATCGATTTTACCAGTAACTTTCACTATTGGCATATCCACAAAATTACCTCTGAAAGTGCCTCAACATGGCCTGAGGGTTTTCTTATATTTCCATCAAATACCCGAAATCCCTTGAATTACCTCACTAGCCCAAAATTTCTTTGCATAATCTCAAAATGTTCTTACATTGCTCGAAAATTTCTCCAAATTGCTAAACGTTTCCATGAAGTGCCAACATTTTCTCCCTCATCCCTCCAGAAATGGATAAATAATTGATGGAAAACTTGAAAGAGTTACAGCGAATGCTAATAAATGTTAAATAAAATAAACAATTGTGTAGACTGTATAAAAGGGCACCCACCAGACTGCAAAACATGAAGTAATCGATTGCAAATACATAAGAATTGCTATTATGTCTTTTTTCGAAAAAAGTAAAAAGCAGAATATATCCTAAGAATTCTTGCAAAAAACGGCATATGTTTAATTTTAAATAGAGAAATTGGGGAAGGGGGATGGAAAAACAGAAAGACAACGTAATTGCTTAAAAATGTACTTGGACTGGGCTGACAATAGAGGTCATAATTTACACAGCTCGGATCGTGAAAAACAAATGGAATTATCGATGCCTGAAACCAGGAAGGACACAGAGAGGAGAAGAAAGTGTTAACAAGTTGTAATTTCAGTGAATTTCAAAAACTTGAAGTGTATTTGGTTGTTTCTAAAAAAATATTAGACCAGTTATAGCCAGAGAATTAATAATAATAATAATGGTGAGGCACCAACACCCCATTACATTTCTTTAATTTAAAAAAAAATTCAAATGCATTAGAGTAAAGGTCTATGTGCAATTGTACATATCCAGTTTTGTAAAAGAATATAATTTGCACGTTAAAGAAAACAAAAATATTTTCAGCAACATTTGACAAATAAACATTTTAACATTTAATTTCGAAGACATTAATACTAGTGATGGGCATAACCGGACAATTTTCATAACGGAATTATTTGCATTCGAATGATATTAATAACCGAATGATTATTTGAATAATTATTCGAATAAATTGTTGCTCTCGATTTGTTTCGATTAAGTCAGCCGGTTGGTGGTTCACCGTCATCTGCATCGACATCGTAACTTGCAGATAGCAGAGGAACCAAAACATAATATGTACACTGTAATTTTTAAAGGTTGAAAAAAAGTATAAATCAAACTGGAGGATATTTTTACTTGCTTCTGGAGGTAGATTACGTAAACAGAGGGATAAATTAATACCTCCAGGTATTTATTTGATTCGCTCTACCTTGTTTGGCATTCATGGCGTTTTAGTCTACTTAAAAACTCTTGAAAGGGCATAATAGTTTTACCTTAAAGGAATTGTATTTTGTAGTTTAAGGTAGCTTAGGTATTTTCTACATAACCCCTTCTTACAAAGTACAAATTTTAATGGTTCGAGTTACAAAAAGCACCTTTATAAATAAGCTTTCGCCTTAAACCTAATTTTACTTTAACTAGAACTAAATAATTTCCCTAATGGCGGATATATTTCGTAATTAGTAAAAGTAGAAATTTGGGAACTATTTATTATATGCTATTTTACTCTTTAAGGTTAATTATAATAATTATAAGCCATAAACGACTTAGATGCTTTGTCGACATCTTTAATTGTGTTTATAGGTTATACAACTCACGTGTAGAGAATGTTATTATTACAAATTGAATACCTGTAGACCTAGAAGATTCTATATTACAAGATAAGGTATTTGAAAATCTTTAAAGATATGTAAATATACCATTTAAGGTATATTTTTTTATCTTAATTACTTCGGGTTCTAGGTAAACGTTTATACCTTCAAGAGTAAAATTGTATACACGTTCATCTAGGTAAGTTAATACCAGTAAGGTAATAAAATATACCGTTTGAGGTGGTGATTTCTACGTCGGATGGTGTAATTTTTAAAGGTGGAAAAAAGGTAGAAATTTTAATAGTCGGGGTTACAATAAACAACCTTTATAAATAAGCTTCCAGCTTAAAACTAATTTTACTTTAATTAGAACTAACTAATTTTCAGAAAAAGGGTTTTTGCAGAATATATTTCTTAATTACTAAAAATACATTTAAATTTCAAGTGCGTTTGCATGTCGATTTTCTAATCCTAACCAGTTTGGGTTTGAGAACGCTCTTTTAAGAAGCACATTTCTTGGAACTTAAAAATTACAAGATGGCGTCAATAAGTACTCAGGTAATAAGACTCAAACCGAGGGCAGTTCGGTTTAAATATTCTTTCTTAGCCCCACAATTTTCGTTGCAATTACAGCAAAAATATCTCCAAAATTTTGCGCTTTGTGTTTTGTGAGCAGTGTACACTTTGTTGAAGGTAAATTTTTTAAATAGTAATATTCGGGTTATGTATACATGTATAGGTATAACAAATTAACCGTTTATAGGAATAATTTTCTGATACGATTATAAAGAATGTTCGAATGCCATATTTGCCCCAAGAAATTTCTACATTTACATTTATTATTACAACACATGAAATTAGCTCATTCCCACTTGAAGAACTGCAATATGGTTTGCCAGATTAATAGCTGTTTAAAAACGTGTATCATCGTTAATTGTGAATTGTAAAAAAGAACACAAATCTATTATTAAATGTTACAGCAAACGGATTCGTAATACAAATACAAAGACTAAGCAAAAGGATTCGGGTGAATTAAATAAACCAAACTGTTGCTGATCAACATGTTAAAAATTCTGAAACTTTATGTCATACTTCAGATAACACTCTTGATGTTGACCATGACTATTATGATTTTGCAAAATTTTTAGATTACAAACGGAACGAATTTCTTCTTCCAAAAGTTGCTTCAAACAAAATATTTTGTGAACTACAGATTTATTTAAGATACTTATTTTACATATTAAAAATACTGTTTCACAAAAACATAACCATTCGAATTAATTTGTTTTTTTATAAATGACCGAAAGTCGAAAATTCTAGAATTATTGCTGCGGGAAAGCAAATATGAAAAAAAAAAAATAAGAAACGTAGATAAGGGGTAGCACTTAAATGTTTTTAGTAAGAAACCATACTTTTATTACTACAGATAGACATGGTATTTTATAATTATTTTTTAGACAATAAAAGCGACGCCTATTTAATTCTTCTGCCGTTACTGTTTAAAGAAGATCCTTTAGTGCTTATTAAAAACACAACTTCTAAATTAATTTTTCTCGAAATAATATGGTTGTAATGCAATTTTTTTCCAGCCTGAAATTGTGCCATCGGCAACTGAAGACACTGATTGATTTGCTCCTACCAACTCGTACTATGTGTGCATGGACTACGTTAAACCTCCAGAGGTTCCTATTTTCACAGAGACGGTGGAAGCAATAATAGCTGTAATATTTTTTTAAATGTTGAGTACCCTAAGCAAATAAAAAAACACTAAGTTTTCTGAGCTCGAACATTTTCCAGTTGAATGCGCCTCTCCAAAGCCCAAATTACTCTAGTTTGTAATAAAATCATGTAAATAATATTATAAAATAACTAATCTTAGATATGTTTAGTAAACTACCCTATGGTGTATTTTAATCCAATTATCTAAAAATGTATTCAACATTAATGTAAAATAATTAAACATGATGAGATTAATAAAAACGTTTTAGTTACTTTTAGCTGTCCTTTTCAAATGTAAGTTTGTAACTTTAGATGTACAGTGCCAGACTTCATCATCTTTAATAGGGAATATGTCAAGTATACTTCAATTGAATTGGGACATTAATATTTCTAAATAAACGATTTCTCTCTACTGTTACACGTGCCATTGGAAATTGTTTGTGTATTTAATAAAATCCCATTTGTTGCCCATAAAACGCGTATCAGGATGACATTTCTTCTGTCCGACGCTGTAGAATTTTATACCGCAAGATAAGGAATTTAAAATCTTTCAAGGTATGTATTCAAATATACCATATAAGGTATACTGTTCTACCTTAATGCTGGTGATTACTTTCGTTGCTAGGTAAATGTGTATACCTTTAAGAGTAAAATTATATACCCATTCACTTGTAAGAATACCCTTAAAGTAATAAAATATGCCGTTCGAGGTATATTTTACTACCTTGATGTTCGTTTTTATTTCCGGTGCTAGGTAAATGTTGATACGTTCAAGAGTAAAATTATATACCATTCATTTGCTAAGTTAATACCCTTAAGGTAATCAAATATACCGTTTGAGGTAGTGTTTTCTACCTTCGACGTTGAACATTGCTTTCACTTCAAGGTAGATATGTATACTTCTAGAGGTAGAATTTTGTGACCCTTCATAAGGTATTCAAGTATATCTCTTAAAGTATTCTTTTCTACCATGAATTTAATCACTAGTTTAGTTGCAAGGTATACCATTAAACCTTTTGAGGTGGAACGTTATACCTCTTCATAAGGTAGATTATATGGTTTGGGGTAGAATAGTTTCATTATACCTTAGATTAACGTATTTCTAAAATACCTTAGGATTGGATATAGGTAATACCTTTAAAGGTAGTATTGTCGACTTGTACGTTTTACAGTGTACGGTCGGCGCCTTAGAAATCGGGACACGTAATATGTTCTTCTAGTCTTTGGAGTATTCTTGCTCCGGTTACTTCATTAATGTGAGATGGCATTTCATAATTGACAAACAATAAACAATCTGACGTAACAATTAAAACCATAATAACTGTAAAAACCCAGTACATACACTTAAAAAATACATGCAAAATATATCATAATAGTGTGTAGTGCCCGATTTCTACATTATGTGTTATGTATTGGAAATTAAGAGGTATTTATTAAGAAGTGTAGAAAGAAAGAAATATGCGGGACTGCTTGCTAATCGCAATAAAAACAGTCGCAAAACGTTTATCTTTATCGATCGGGCGGGTTAAAGGCGCCGCCTCTTGTTTCGAACCTTTGGAGATATAATCAAATAAAAAATTGTTTTATAGCTTGATGCGTTTGCAGTTCTTAGGCGTTCAGGTTTCAGGTCCCCAGAATTTGATATTTTTTATGATAGGAGGTAGGTACGCGATAACCAAATGGTGTTTTCAGTACAACCTGCTTTGTTTATGAGTTATGACGTATTTATAGTTACATAAATTTGAGCACTGCGTAGGTCGCTCAGATTTTTCATTCGAATACTTGGAACGAAAACCGAGTTACATAGGTTATTTCAATAACCGGATAACCGGTTATTTTTCATTCGAATAAGCCCATCACTAATTAATATATTCTTACGTAAATTAATATGAAGGGTTTCCGAGATCAAATACACTGACATATAATTTGTATTTTTGAGTTACTACATAAACAACATTTCATGTCGAAATGGCAATTTGGTTTGTTTTCATTTTCCTGACCAAAAATACGTGTTTTGCATTTGCAGTTTTTTTAAACCAGTTTTTCCCTTAATTTTGTAAATCTTAATTTTTTAACGATTAATTAGAAGCGTTATTCATAACTATCGACATTTTGCGAAATATTTTTATCTGTGATGGACATGTGTGGTCTGATATTGAGCTTAAATGGCAACTTCAATGAAAACAAACATCTATCTTGATTTTCCGGCAGCACTTATATACAGCAAGCTAACTGAGAGAGCACACAGCTTTAAGTAGTTAACGAGACTCTGAGCTACGAGGTATGTCTGTAAAATAATGATACATCGCATCCAGGCTGGTGAGTGATATATTTGCTATGCATAATATTGCACTATTTATCTTGAAACTCTTTATTTTTAAACACTGAAATGTTTAATTACATTATGGTGCCTTCGCTAGTTATTTATCATTATAGTAGAATAAACGGAAAAAACAAACTTCTTTATTCCCTTCGGAATTAAAAAAAACACTATCGTGACTGCAAACACTTTCAACTCCGTTTCAGCTGCTATTCTAATTCTCTGACGTCTGTTTACTGTACTCATTTTGTTATACTTTTCAGTTATTTTGTTTTTAACCTGATTAATTCTAACAAAACAAACATTTTTTTGTTATTTGCTACGAAAACTTGGTTTTCGATGGAATTAAACAAACCAAGAATATTTGCTCTATTATAGATGCTTATGCAGGCTGGCAAGCAGATTAAGTTAGAAATTATTTTTATTTTAATTATCGGTCAATATTTAAAATTTATGGAGCATGAAAACATATCCATGAAGTACGATTTACTAAGAGGTTTGATCGATTCTTTGTTGATTTTACCTTAGCAGCGCTTGTTGCCAAGTATTTTAATGTGAACAACGCAGTCTTACTGGTTATCGATAAACAATTATTGACGTTTGAATGAACCAACCAGAATTTCTGGAGTTTTTAAAAATTTTCAGTAAATTATTAAATTTCTTTTTTATGATTGATTAATTGAGCTGCAAAAATTAATAGTATTAAATAATACTTTCAATTTCATACATTTTGATACCATACATGGCGTGCTTTTAACAATGAACTTCAAATTTACACTTGTAATTCTTGAAATTAACAGTTACTCTTTTCTATACCCTTTCATGTTTAACGAGATGTTAAGATACTTTAAATATGGTTGAATTGCAATGTTAGAATGTATTATATTTGAAAATTTCAATTTCAGAAATTTTACATTTACCTACAATAAGTTAGAAATGAATACACTTTTCTGTGACAGTGATTTAAATTACATCACTAGGATGATTTGTCTTAATTGTGCTCATTGAATTACTTTTTTTTTCAGGTTACGAGGGTTTTTATTCGAATATTTCATGGTTTAAACAACTTAAGCTCAGACAACACTAATTGGAGCTATAGAACTACACATAAATTAATTTTAAGCTTTTTTGGTGTCTGTACATCTCAGATGTCAACATGATTGTAACTGATTTACAACTTTTATACTAAAAATACTATTAATTACTGACTCACATAACACCCTTAACCTTGAAATTAACCATTTATGCACACATATTTTTAGTAATAGATAAATATTCAACCAACCTAACCTCACTTTTGCATGTTTGTAGTAATTCACTGAATAGTATTTTAATTTTCTTGATTATAAATTGGAGATGTGATGAGTTGTCATTAACAAATGATCACTGATGGATTACGCTACTATAAATAGGAAGACCACTCTAATTAATCAGTTTCTGAAAATAAAATTGTGTTCCAAAACATCACTTATAATAATGCAGAAGACTAAAAGCCGTGTTTACACAACTAAAAGTACTATGGTTGCGTTCCACCATTTCTATTTTCGGGTTTTTGTAAACAAACTTCCCTTAACTTTTAATAGCGATATTATCACAGAAAACAATTATTTATTATGCCTATTCTTGTGTTTTTTAAAATTACGCAGCCAGATTCAAACGGAAGTCAAATTTCTTTGATAGTCATATCTCGTCATTGAATGCTGCCAAACACTCCAACAAAGAGCCTTGCGTTTTAACATAGTGTAAAAGCGACTCCAATTCTTACGCTACATAACCTAACCTTCCTTGCAACTGTGAGCTAAGTGTTGTTTTATTATAATTAATAGAAAAGATGATGTGCTTCGCCACCGATTGCAAACATTATAATGAAAAAGCGATCGCTGTGTTTACTAACAAACGTCAGTTTTGAGCGCGTCAACAGAATGGAGCAAATTGATCACTTAATACTCGAATTTGCTGCAGATGATGTGATGGAAATTAATCCATTAGTGCAATTAATGCCGTTGTTAGAAAATAACGGAAACTTATTGCAGTTGATTGATTTGGATGCAGAAGAGAATGATGAGGCTGTTCATAATGTCAACTACTTTGAGGAAGTGGTACCACATTATTCACCGCAGGAGTTTTGTGAACATTTTAGAATGTCCAGAAATGTTATAGAGGTATCTATCTAGCAATATTAGTACAGTTTTGCTTACTTAAAAAATACAGTGCAACTGTATTAATTTGTATATATGAAATGCATGTAATTAGGTATTTATAAACATTTTACAATTATTTGTTTATTTCAGATGCTTGTGGTGGACATAGGCAATAGAGTAGACATCGAAGGCAGAATCGATCTTGGAAAAAAGACTCTGTTTACCATATGGATGTTGGCTAAACCGGAATCGTATTTGGCATGCTGCGATCGGTTTGGAATGTCGAAAGGCACCGGTCATCTAATTTTTTATCAAATTTGCAATATTTTGTTGCAAATGATGCCACAAGAAATACGATGGCCAACTAACGAGCAGGCGATTATGACAGCCAACACATTTCATGCACGAACAGGCTTTCCTGGAATTGTGGGGGCTATAGACGGTTGCCACATCCCTATAAAAGCCCCAGCTCATAACGCCATTGATTATTATAATAGAAAGCAGTTTCATTCCGTTATTCTGCAAGGGGTTTGTGACCATAAACAATTATTCACTGATGTATTTGTTGGTATGCCAAGACGTGTGCACGATGCTAGAGCATTTAGGGTTAGTCCACTGTACAATAGCCTAACAAGTGACATTGAACCCTTAATTGCTGATCAGTTGCACATCGTTGGTGATAGTGCATATCCATTAATGAAAAATGTAATGGTGCCATTTAGGGATACAGGCCATTTGACACCGATGCAAAATAATTTTAATACGAGATTAAGTACAGCCCGAAGCAAAATAGAGCAAGCGTTTGGACGGCTAAAAGGAAAATTCCGAAGGCTGAAATACCTCGATATGAATATTGAAAATGTTACAACAGTTGTCACCGCAGCTTCTGTTCTACACAACTATATAATACGTAGGGAAGGACTGCAAAATGTTGAATGTACGATAAATTGTAAATATGTATATATATTTTCAGGTAAACTACCCGTTTTGTTCATGATACGGCAAAATTTAATTAAGAAAAGTTGTTGATAATAATAAATTATGGCCCTATACCAAATTTCAGAAAGATCTGTCGACTTATAAAAAACTTATTTTTTAGAAAATTGTATTTTATTGTCAGGTAAACTACCCTTTTTGTTCATGATACGGCAAAATTGTATTAAGAAAAGTTGTTTACAATGAGAAATTATGATCCTATACAAAATTTCAGAAAGATCTTGCGACTTAGATTAAACCGTTATTTTTTAGATTAAACAAATTGCATTTATTAAAAATGACGGTTTAATCTAAGTCGACAGAGCTTTCTGAAATTTGTTATAGGGCCATAATTTATGATTATAAACAACTTTTCTTAATACAATTTTTCCGTATCATGAACAAAAAGGGTAGTTTACCTGACAATAAAATACAATTTTCTAAAAACTAACAGTTTTTTATAAGTTGACAGATCGTTCTGAAATTTGGTATAGGGTCATAATTTATCATTATCAACAACTTTTCTTAATTAAATTTTGCCGTATCATGAACAAAAAGGGTAGTTTACCTGAAAATAAAATATTTTTCGCTTCCTTGTCAAGACCTACTTGTTTTTCAAAAACTGAAAATATTCTTAAAATTCGTTTCACACCAAGCAGGGCGGAATCCCAAAATATGAAATTCCAATTCCAAAATTTTTGGTCAATCATACCTATTGTAAACTCAATCCGGGGACATACTGTATACAGGCTGATTTTTTTATCATGTAACAACTTATAAGCAACCCATTATGCAGAAGCATACATAATGCATGCTTCTGCATAATGGGTTGCCTACAAGTTGTTACACGATAAAAAAATCAGTCTGTATATATATATATGTAGTTGATATTTTGTAAATATATTTTATAAAATTAGCATGTTTTTGTTGTGTAAGTGTAAACATAGTCAAAGGGTCATTCATGCAGCAGCAGAATTACAAAACAATTAGGCATCCTTTTTAGATATCTTCTCTCGGCATTTTAATTAACAACTTTGAAAAGGGTTACATACAGGGTCCGGCAAACGGCAAGATTTCGTAAATACTTTTATTGTTGAAAAATTACTTTTTTTTATAATTATTAATACATTAATGGGAAATAAAAGAGTAGCCATTTGATTTACAATGTTAAAAAGAATATTTTTTGAATACTACATCTGCCAAATGTCCTCCGTTGACATTAAATTTATGCATTCTTGGAGTCGAGCCTGAAAGTTTTGCATCACTCTTCGCAGCATATCAACAGGTATTGCTGCAATCTCGTCACGAATTCATTGTTTGAGGGCCGGGATTGTCCTGGGTGGATCAGTTGCAAACACTTTTGTTTTTAGGTAACCCCACGAAGAGTGAAGCAAAACTTTCAGGCTCGACTCCCAAGAATGCATAAATGTCAACGGAGGACATTTGGCAGATGTAGTATTCAAAAAATAATTTTTTTTAACATTGTAAATCAAATGGCTACTCTTTTATTTCCCATTAATGTATTCATAATTATAAAACAAATAATTTTGCAACAATAAAGTTATTTACGAAATCTTCCCGTTTCATTGCCGGACCCTGTACAATGCAATAAATGCTAAAACACCAGATCAAAAACCATCAAAATACTACGGTGAATATTGTTACGCCATGCCATGTGTAAATGCGTTTATTTTAAAATGCAATATATGAACCGTAATTTTATTGAAAAAGAAGCATGAGAAAGAACAGGGCATGTAATAACCCACATACTTGCTGTAAACTGAAGTCTTTCTACTATTTGATCAACAGAATTCCTTCCCCCGTACAACATATTATGTTTTTACATACTCAGTAACGTTTCCATATTGCATTTTAAAATAAACGCATTTACACATATTGCGCAATATAATAAACTCCCTGTATAATAAAAAATCAGACTATACACCGATGTCAAAATATATTTATTACAAAACTTCTTACTCATTACAATATTAAGTGAATCAAATAAAAACATATATACATTTAAATATAATTATACATAAAATAATGATACAATTTTAAAACTAATTATTTTTATTATTTGTATTTTTAACTAACTCTAACAGTTGTCGCAAAATATCATTTCGCTCCTTTTGCGTTTGGAGTTGCTCCTTGTACACATTTTAATTTCTTGCAGCTCTCTAATTTTCTGCTCTTCGGAGAGCAGCATTTGCTTTCGAAATTCTTCTAACTCTCTATTTTTACGTTTGGTACCTCGAGTATCACTGGCAGCAGTATTCAAACTGGGAATTCTAGACGGTGTGGATGACAGGCTTAATAACGATTCCACTGGTGGAGTTGGTGATGAAGAATTCGATGTTGAAGAGGCAAGGGATGATGAATTTGAAGGTATTGGGGGTGGCAAAGCTGACGAAGAGGGTGCAGGTATATATGCTGGGATTAAGGACGACTGAGTAGATATAGAGGGCTGGTTTATTTATTTATTTATTTATTTATTTAATATACTGACAAAACGGGCTAACGCCCAATAATATTGCCAGCATTCCCATATTTACAAAAAAAAAATAATAACAAGTTAAAAATAGACACAAAGAGAAAAAAGAAACATTTTAGCTTAACCCTAAAATTACATAATTATAATTCGTTTGCAAGGTAGCCAATTTCAGGAAGTTCACATTATTTCATTAGGATTTAATAAAATATACCAGTAATTATGCATAATAGTGGTCGCGGTAGAAATTCAGAATAACAGTTTTAAATTTAATTTGAGATGTATTAAATATATTAGCATCAGCCTCTGCAATGAACCTATTAGTTCGAATGAGCATTCTCACAATGGGCGAATGGAGTCGCATGTTAGTCCGGTAGGGTAGTACATACAGCATATCACGGGGTCTTGTTCTGTATGCCGGGACATAGAGACAAATTAAAGGTAGTATGTTGGGACAATCCAGGCGGTTATTAATTAACTTAAATAAAAACAGTATATCACTGATTTCGCGCCGATGGCGCAACTTAATGACCTTGAATTCCCGTCTTATAATTTGGAATATACTGTAGTCAGGATATATTCCATACTTTTTATAGTAAATGAATTTTAAAAATTTATTTTGAACTGTTTCAATTTTATTCTGGTATTTCTTGACGTCAGAGTCCCAGATCCGGCATCCATACTCAAGTTTAGTCCTAACAAGTGAATTGTACAATACTATAATAGGTTTTATGGTTTTGAAGTTAGAAGTCGTCCTCATTAAGAAACCCAGGTTTCGCAATGAGGAGCTCACTGCATTTTCAATGTGAGACTGCCAGTTTAACGTAGGAACGAAAACCACACCTAGGTCTCTAATCTGAAACTCTCTACGTAAATTCACATCATGCATAGAATACTCTGACCGTATATGAATCTTATTTAATGTATAAGTAATGTATTTACACTTATCAATACTAAAATGCATTTTATTAACAACACTCCAGTCTACTACAGAATTAATATCATCTTGAAACAAATTTACATCCCTATTACTAGTAATTTTCTTAAAATCTTAAGGTCATCAGCAAATAACAATCCAAAAGAATGCTTAAGACAGGAATGCAGATCATTGATAAAAATCAGAAATAGAAGCGGTCCCAAATTACTACCCTGAGGCACTCCGGATGGTGTTAAATAATAACGCGAACTATGTCCCCTCAAACAGACTGACTGATATCTGTGCTCTAGATAAGACTTAAAAAACATAATTAAATCATCAGATAATCCAAAATTACTCAATTTTAGCAATAAAATATCATGGTTAACTTTATCGAAGGCCTTTGCAAAGTCTGTATATACTGTATCCACCTGCCCCCCCGCGTCCAACACGCTGCTTACAAAATCAGTAAATGAAATTAAATTTGTTTCAACTGATCGTTGTTCAAAGAAACCATGCTGTTCTGTGACAATTTGACGTTTAAACGTGATTGAAAATTTTTGAATAAATTATCTTTTCAAATATTTTAGCGGGTACAGATATAATTGAAATAGGTCTATAATTTTCAATGGTCGCTTGACAACCAGATTTATGTATAGGCGTAACCCCGAGCCATTTTAAATGTTTCTGGAAATGTTTTCGTTTTTAAACATGTATTGTACAGTATAGTAAGTGGGTACTGGAATATTTCCCAACACGCTTTATATATGTAACAGGGTATGCCATCTGGTCCAGCAGATTTCTTGGGTTTTAAGTTTCTCAAAGCGACTGCAACTTCATCAGATACAATCTCGTTCAATGTAAGAATACCCATTTCGGACCGCCGAGCTTGCGATAAGATTGCATGTATATCATAACGTGATTCATTTGTATAAACGCTACTGAAATATTCAGCAAATGTATTAACAGCCTGTTCTTTAGGTACATCTTGATTATTGTATCGATAACTTTCTAAAGCGATATTACTATCTTTTTTATTATTTTTCACGTAGTTCCAAAATTCGTTAACATTTGTTCCTATACTATTTTCAACCGACTTTATATAATCGTTTCTTGCATTCATAATTTTTAGTTTTAGTTCTCGTCGAATACGTGTAAATTCTTGTAAGTGGTACTCAGATTCATTTTTCCGTTTATGATGAAACCGCTTACGCTTTAAATTTGATATTATTTCCTTTGTGAACCATACAGGATATTTATTTTTGTTCGTCAGATTGCATTTGATTCTAGGTACAGTTTGATCTAAAATGTTGTATAAAATGTTATAAAATTCATTAGTAGCCACATTAACATCTACTATGGGTTCAAGAATACTCCAGTCTGTATTCTTCAACGCACCGTATAGTAACAGAAAATCAGCATTTTTAAAATCATACTTATTATTCAATGCGAGGTTATCGTTCACTGCAGGATTAAAACTAACTTGACATGTGATCAACAGAGCGGGGTGCAGAACATCAATTGGCACTAAAGCATCAAACTGCTGTCCCACACACAATTCAAAAGTGCACATAACTAAATCTAGGGTTCTATTAACAGAATTCCCAACGTTATTGTACATTTGTAAATTGAATAAATCTAAAAATTCCTGTACACTTTTTGCTATCTGACTACCACTTCCAAGATTATTATAATTACAGTTATTAATTTCGGGTATGTTAAAATCCCCTACGATTATTATTTCGTTTTCAAAAATATTTCGGATATTTTCCAACAACGCAAAATATTCTAAATAGTTATCCAATGATGATTTAGGGACAAAATAAACTGTACTTATTATATAAGTAGATCCGAAACATTTTACTTTAATTGTTAACGTCTCAAGTTTCGTGTTAGTTTTTATAACTTCAGAATGATATTTTTTATTAATTGCAATTAACACACCTCCTCCCCTTTCTTTACCAGTAATAATTTTATTTCTATCGCATCTGTATATATTATAGCGTTCATCAAAAATTTCAGAATTATATACATCTGAATCAAGCCACGTTTCATTCAGTACTACGCAATCATAATCGTCAGCCGCAGGTTACATTTAAAGGTGTTCGTTTTGGTTCGAAGCCCTCTAACATTTTGATAATACAAACTAAATTCTTTGACTTTCATGACAGATTTTAAGTAACTGAAAATGTTAAGTTAATATAAACAAGTAAAAAATTAACGAATAAAGAAAAAAGTATATGTGCAATGCGACTCACCTGAAATTTGCTATCCGCAAGAGAGAAAAATTGAAAAAAATGGAATAAACAGAAATTTATCTCAAGTTCTAACACAAATAATAAAAGGAAAACAGTAATAACAGAAATATGTCTGCACTATATAATAGTTGCCCCTTCAAAATTATTTATTGTGCTTGAATTATATTCTCAAGATCCCCCATAGTCTTGGCTTTATATTTCTTATTATTGCAGTTGACAAAAACAACTCCATCATACGACCACACATTACGATAACCAAAGTGTTCACTCGCGTTGTTCAATACATCGATTCTGTTCCTTGATAAATCTTCTTTGATTAGTACCCCCCGTACCTTTTAGTTTTTTTTTAGAATGAAACACTAGTGCGCGATCACGATAGCTCGTAAATTTTACGATCACTGCACGCGGCTTATCATTCTTTGGGCGCCCAACTCGATGACAACGGTCAATTTGTTTGTCACAGATAAAGAGTTCTAACTTTTTATTGAACACTTCAAGCACTTTCTTTTCCACATTTTCGCTGCCTTCTTCTTTGATACCAAAGATGCGCAAGCTATTGCGCCGAGTGTACTGTTCTATATCATCAAGTCCAGCCCTCAGTTCTTCATTTTCTTTTTGCAATTGTGCAATAGTCTTGTTCATATTGTCGAACTTTTCGAATAACCCGTTAATCTTATCTTCTAGCTTTTTACTCACTATTTCAGCTAATTTATTCGCCGTTTCCTGAAGAAAGTTGTTTTCAGACAAACAGTCCTTGATAACTACTTTGGCGATATCACTTATATCGTTCTTTTGACCTTGCGTAAATACCATGATGATAGCTGCACTTGAACAAAGAGGTTGTCGGTAATTATTATTAATACGGAGCAACTATTAATATGCACCTATTCGCAACGCGAGCTCATACGGGAATGCACAGATAAGGGAAGCTTAGGTTGTGGAATGGACGATATTAAGTGTGGAGGATTAATGGTGGCATCAGTATGAAGCAGGTCATCCATCACGTCGAAATATTCCCAAGTTTGTCTACCTCTGCCAGTTTTTTTTTTGGTATCTTTTATTCCTTTATAAGTGCTCTTCAAATTTCTAAATTTTCTGTCACACATGTCCGGTGTCACATGGTAACAATTTTTTTTCATATTTTCGGCAATTCTCCCCCACAACAGACTATTTTTCATTTTGGGGTTTCTGAAGTTGCAGCATTCTGAGCGGTATTGCTCAATCAACAACATGGTCGATTTCTGTGACCAAACAAACCGCTCGGCAGCTGAATCGTCTGCAGGCTCATCTGTTCTTTCCGGTACCATGCGTTGCTGCATAATTTGATTTATAACATCATTCTTGATCGTCTCGTCGATAAGAAAAATAAAATCTTAGACTTAATTTAATCAACAGTAGGTAGTTTCAAAAGATTCAATGGAAATGTAACTTAGTTCGAACGAAATTATAGTAATTTTAAGAAGCAATACATACCATCAAAAATAGCTTGTACCATATGTGATGGGACTTCCGCCGCTACAGTTTCTCCGTTAACATTAAACTGCAGCAGGGTCGTTTCAGAAACCATGATTTTCGCGCCTTTCTAGGTTATATTTACAAATTAGCCCAAACACCGTATTCTGCTGAGTGGTCAAGCGGAAATGAAGCGACAATGGAGCGAAAATAAATTCGCTCCCAAAAATGGCCACTGCTGCAGAAGCGAAACCGAAGCGCTGTCGGTCAGCGAAGCGTTCAACGCAGTCGCTACCTCAGCGCTATGCCGGCTGAAGGCACCCAATGACACAAGCAGCAGTGTCTTAACCGAAGCTGAAAACATGCTATTGAAGCAGCCGTTTGGACATTGCTACAAAGAAATTAGAGAAGCTGGAAATGTCTTTCAGCTTTACGCATATCGAAAATGAAGACGATTTAATTGTCTTATATACTGGACTACAGAACCAAGAAATGTTTTTATCGCTTTTCAATTTGTTGGAAAATATTGATACAAATTATTATTTAGAATGGAACGTGTAACGTATTTCTGCCATCAATCAATTATTTTTAACGTTATATAAGCTGCGCCAGAATCCCCCACGTAAAGATTTAGCTCAGCGATTCAACTGTAGCTCTGCAACAGTTACTAATATTTTTTTAACTTGGTTAAATTTGTTACATGAAGTAATATTTTCCAGTATAATGTCATCTGTACCATCTGTTTAAGATAATCAAGCGTGTTTACCTAATTGTTTTGCTTTCTTTCCGAACAGAAGAATGGTATTAGATTGCACCGAAATCTGGCAAGTGTGTGGCGCACTAACCAATTTCCACTAATAAAGGAAGTTGAAACATATTTTGAAGGCGAACAGTAAAAATAGAAATAAGAGTGTTAATTAACAACTGCTTATTTATTTAAATAAGACATTTTTTCCTTATTGTATAGTAGTACATTACTATATGTTAGTTTAAGTTCACTGAAATATTCGTTTTGTTAATTACAGAACTTAACAAGTTAATAAATAAAAGTATTTACAAAAATATTGCTCTAACTGCTATCTAATAAAAAATTTCTTATTAATAGTACAGCAATATCACGAAAACAAACTGCGCACGTCATCAAATATTTAGTTATTAATTTAAAGTTACCGTTTGATTCCGTGATTTACCTATAGTTACAATTCAGCAGTATTGGCCGTATCCAATATGAAAGAAAGTTGCCCGGAGGCTATCCAAGAATGTCCATAAAACGCTCTCCAGAGGCGAGCGTTTCCTTTCCAGAAACTTTCCATTTGAAAATATATTTTTTTGGAACTTTTCCTTATTGCCATTCTCTAGCGTGGTTTTTAAACTTTCTTTAGTGCAACAAAAGTTATTAAATTCGCCCTAGATTTTAAATGCGGCATTTGCCGCGGGTTTCAGCTAGTTTATTTTATAATTGGCAAGTGCATTCTCTAAAACTAAGTTTTTAAGTTCTTTCCCATCATAACTGTATTAAAAAGTTTGTACATTTAGCCTTTGATAGTAGCTAGAGTAATTCTTTTCACCAAATAATCGTATAATGCTATATTCAAAACAGATAAAATCTTCTATAAAATTTTTTAGCACTTCTTACTTTTGCCAAATCTTGTTTCTTAGTTACTTATATTGGTCATTATCCCTAGCACTACATCTTTGTAATTCTTTGTTAAAGGTTTGAAAATAAATAGGTATGTTCCTTTAAATTCTAAATGGCGTTTGTTTGTTTACTTTGCGGATATGCCTCGTATTTATGAACTAGCCAACGTTAATGTCAAAATTATTTTTCAGATAAAAACTGCAATACAGTTATTCATGTGAGGAATAAATTAAAGTAAAGTTCGGCAATCTTAATATTTTGCTAACAAATCTCTCTCAATTGCATTAAAAATTGGGACTGTGCAAAGTTACTGTGTTGACACACATCACTTGCTCAATTAGGGAGTGCGATATGAATAATTCATCGTTGTAACGATTGTCAAAACAGTTTCTTCTATTGCGTTGTACTAAAAATGTTGTGAATATTTGCGCATATATGGTATATCCATTCATAATTAGATTTGCATGTGCGTATGTCGACAGCAGTCTGAGAATTCAAAAAGACATGCCGACGTGTTTTCAGTAAGTGAGATGCTTTTGTTCTGTTTGCAGCGTCAGTAGAAGGCCAAAATTCTTGCGTTTCTTTGACAAATAGCGGCTGTTTAGCCGTTCAGAGAGAGAATTGCATACGTTGCTGTTTGCTGATTTCAGAGTACAACCAGAAAACAAAAAAACGCAGCCTCGTCATCGAGTGACACAATATTGGAAGCATCGTCGGGACGAGCTGTGGGGTTCTGTATTACGCAATTGAAATTCGAGAGCAGCTGTCGAAGAAACCGAGAGAGTTAGAACACACTTATGTTTGTTGCTCACTGCTGAGCATATGCGCAGTAGGCTGTCAGCACAAAGGCGACGTTTGAAGCAGCTGCCGCAATGATTCAATATTATTTAGTATGCCGGTGCTATCATGTTTGCGCAGTGACTAGTAATATAATCGAGCCATACAAACAGCTATTGGAGTATGAATTTATCATTGTTAAAATAAATGCCTTATAGAAACAGCTTTTTATGCGTAGATTGACATTACTTCTCATAAAAAGGCAAAGTAGAAGCAGCTATTCACTTAGTGCCTTAGTATTAACATTTTTTAGGTATGGTTGTTGATTTGTTTGTACACAAATTGGCAATTTATTTGCAAGTCAACCTCTTATTGATTTTCTCCCGTTAATAAGTATCTAGGTGTTTGGTTTTTACCTTGTACGTATTTGAGCCATCTAACCTTTTACGTTTCGACTATTTCTGTGGGGTTTATTTTCTTTCTTATTTTTTTGTGTTGTTCGTATCTGCCGTAATTTATTCCGTAATTTTCTTTTTGACATTTTCCAGGCATTTGTACTAGTAGTTTATAGTAGTATTCCAGTTTCCTTATTTCTTTCTTGATGACTCTGTTGTCTTTCTATAAAGGTTTTGTCAATTGCCGTTGCTCCTGGTAGTTTCTTGTTTCGTTTCAACCGCCTGTCTGTTGCATTCTCTCTTTAATTCAATTCCTCTTTCAATTTATATTTTCCTGTTTTGGTCAAACCAGCCTCTTCTCTTGATATAACTTCCTTCACTCGTTGTTTTAAGCCTCCCATCCTGTTTTGAAAATTCCTCAGATTGTTTCTCATTGTTGTTATTTTGCCGAAGCAGGGCTTTCTCCTTATCATCTCATGCGAACATCTTTCCATCGATAGTGTGCTTCTGAAAAACGATTCATGGTTGTTCTCCTTTTGCCTTTATCACCTTTTGGCTTTTTTTTAATGTACTCCTGTATCTCTTCTTTTATACGTGTAATCGTTATTTCCAAGTTTTTTATTAGTTTACATAATCATGATTCCTCCTTCGAATATTGTGATGTCCGCGGTAACTAAGTTTACCTTATCACAGTTTTTATTATGTTCACTTCTTTTGGTGCTTTATGTTTTCTATTTACCCATTTCTTGATTTGAATGTTCTTCTTCTTTGCATTTTCCAACTTCTCCAATTGCTCAATTCTGCCTCGCAGTTTTGCTATTTCTTTTGATTCTTTGTTCTTTACTGATTACTTCGATGTTTGGATTATTTTCGCCCGTCTAGTATCTTTTGCATCTCCAACATTTTTCCTTCTTCCTGTTTTTTCTCTTTTTTCTGGATACCGGTACGTGCTTTTACGAGCGATCTGATAGTTTTCTTGTTTTTTGAAATATTTCCATTTTTTTCCTTTCTTGTGATTATTTAATTTTCGTTTTAAAGTAGTTTTCTAATGTGGTTAAACTACTTTTCCTTTCTGAAGGTTTGCTACAAGCCACAAGCTATTGGCGACGTTGCTTAGCCTACATTTAGCAACTATTAGAACGCTGTTATCTTCTGACCTTGACTCTGCAGGGGGCGCGGGAATTTTTTGAACATCAGAGGGCGCGTCGGTCTGATAGACCTACAGTGGCTATATAAGGACAGTGTCTTCAATTTTGGTCATCTTTCTGATTGGGTGTGCCATCTTGAGTCGTGCACGGAATTACACACAGTCACACCAAATTGCTTCTAAGTTTTTTATTATTGAAAGTAGGTCTAATATCAAGTGGAATTAAATAATCTTCATACAATTTTACAGTCTTCTTATCGTAGAATAACGTCCAAACAACAGAATTAGGCAGCTACTGAGTGGGGGAAAGCCATGCAGCCACGTATTAGCGAAATAAATATAGCGTCGGTCTGTGACACCGGGCGCGCCCTCTCTAGGGTTAACCTCATACTATATTTTTCTTATATTTATACACTTGAACCACTTTATAGAAAAAGTTCACTCTCCAAACTTTTTCCACACTTCTAAGAACTTAGGTACTAATGGATAAATGTTAAGGGTTTTATGTGTGAAGTAGGTACTTTTATTTTTACATTAATTTTCGGTGACGAATGTTGAAGACAACGTTTTACAGTACTGACATAAAATGTAACAAGTTTTAATACCCCTAACTTGCAAAAGAAAATTTGATTGAAAGTCATGAAGGCAACTGAGTTTCACGAGAGGAAAAACGAAAAGCTGTGAATTTAACCTGTCGTTTAGCTCTAGGAAGTTATATCTAAAGATATCAAAACTTTATCGTTCGCGAGAGTTCAACCCTTAATTTTTTATTGGCGGGGAGCTCCTCGAGCCGAATTCAACAGGAATCAAGCGACTTGCCAGTATCGCTCCGAAGCTAAGCTGCCGATTATTTCGTTACAAAGAGAGCTTTCGTGCTCGCAAACAGAAAAAAATGCTGGAGCTTCAAAACCGTCATCTTAGTCTCTGGGGTAGCAAGACTGCAGCAATTGTAGTAAGAAGATTTAAGCCTCGTTGCCAAGAGACAGTGTTGAGGACACTTCTTATTTGTCTCTGCACGGTACGTGATTTTAGCTACTTATTTTCAGCAAAATTCAGCTGACAGAGTTGTGAGCTAATTTCTGCGTTGCGTTGAGGGTACGGCTATAAAATTGTTTTAGGAAAGTCTTTTCTTATCGGTTTGAATAAGTTGATTAAAAAAATCCTAACCATGATCAGTTCCATAGGCTTTAATTTGTAGTCGAGTAAAATGCAATACTGTTTATTTTGGGTTTAGAAATAGGGATTGTTTTATAGATTCCAGTTACAACTACTACTTGAACATTTTCTGCTTAAATCCTATTTCGTATTATTAGGAACTGCGATACCAGTAGTTTAGTTTTATGATATTATTCTTTGCTGTTTTATCGGTCTGGTTTCAACAGTGGCGGTTATGATACACACACAAATGCAGAATCACACCATTACGTTTACAACCGTACACTTAGTTCAGTGGGTAAATACACAGTGTATTTTTGAATAAACTAATACAGTTATAACCATAGCTGTGTTTACTTATTTGTGAGTTGACGTAGGTTACAATGGAGGGGATATAAAATAGTTCATTTTTGCTTTTGTTCTGTGGATAAATAACAATTGTAGTTAGTGCCATTGGTAACCTTTAGCTAAGTTATAACGTAAGTTAGAAAATTTGCTCTGGTCACAAATATGTTCATGCTTGTTTTAGATCAGCTTGGAGTAACAACACAAATAACTATCATTAGTTAAGTTGTTTTCAGACTAAACTTTTCAAAAATCTGCAATAACTGCAAAATACTGTATAGGTCAAGGAAAATGCGTAACTGCTCGCTGAAAATTTTGAAAAGAAGAATTGATTTATGGATTGCAATTTTAAAACAATAGGTACTAAAAATAAAAAAACTTGAATACTGTGCGCAGTCGGTAGAGGAGCTTAGTTGCACATGTTATGCCTATATATAAACTTTTTTAGATGGAATGTTTGAGCTTACATCGAATTCGATCGATGGCAGGTCTGATCCATTAGCTTAATGTCGGCTCTCATCTGTTATCACACGTGTAGCGCTGCGATGGGAGAGAAAACGGTTTTAATTAAGCATCGCGGCTTCAAAATATGTTTCCAGTATAAACAACTCTTTGTTTGAACATAGAAACTACCCCACCGTTCCGAACTTCGACTTCAGTAATAACCGGGAATTAATCCGCTCAAATTAATGCTCTTGTACGGTATTTACTTAATCCGCGAGCGAGCCGAACTGATAGGAACAAAAAATTGGTTTAATTAACTGTTTTCACCTACTCTTCGCAACTAAGCGCATTGGAGGGACGTCAGCTACAGCGACCTCTGTTTTCGTTTGCAACGGAAATATTTTAGATTGTGCTTCCTTAAGCAAACAGCGTTAGTGGTTGAGAAATCTTAGTTTCGTCGTTTGTCAAAATTGTTTCACTATATTGCTTACATGTGCCTCTATACTGATATGGATATAAATATGAAGTAAATTTAGCTGTATTTATTAGAATTCTTTATTATCAAAATTGCTTTCCTCTTCTCAAAACTTATATTCTTGTGAGTAAACGTCAAATTGACTTTTATTTACAAATAGTAATGGTTACATACTATTTAAAAATGACTAGAACCATTAATGGAATTAGCGACATGAAAACTAGCATTTAGGTGGAGTCATGTATTCAATTATGACTTAATAATTTAGCTTATTGACATTTTTATCCCTATTTTATCTGCCGATAAAGTAAATTTCGTGAGTGACAGCTGTGAAATATTATAGTGAAACTAATCTCACTAGTTGTCTAAGCAAGCAGCGGTAATATCCCAACTTCTTAAGTAAACATTTTTGTTTACTTTAATATATGACTTGCTAGATTATTAATATTGCTTTTTAGAAGGATTTGGATCTGGTTTGATTACTTATATAGATATTGACCTTTGACGATCAACTTTGTTGCTCGCTGGAGACCGCGATACAGCTACGGCGTCTTCAATATATCCACTCCAATATTTGAATTACCGATATAAAGATTCACTGATGTTGCTCTCAGACATTCATAACTTGAACTAATTTGCTTATTTGTAAATTCATAAATAATTTTTTTAATTAACTAATTTGGAGAGCGTTTATAAAACTTGTGTATCTCTTACAAATCTTAAAAATACACTGCATTTACTACTTACAAACAAGTTTTCTAGGCGATGGTCCTAGTTGAAGTAATTTAATGTATCAAAAATTTTGCTGTTCCTAAATGGTAACTTTTGTGCAGATCTGACACTATTAATAACCAATTGCCGATCCATCACAATTTCTCCACTGCAGCATATGTTTGATTCACACAGATGCGTGCATCAAAACCTTTTTGCTTATAATTATTCATGTAATTCAAGTCATAACTGTTCTATCTCATTCAAAGGTCGTGGTAAAGTCAAATTTGCATCTTGCCGTATTTTTTTGCCTCTGTTAATATTGGAAAGGAATTTGTAAGCTTCCCTTAATGGCTTTTAAGCGGATGGATACACTTTCTAATAGGACTTAAGCCGACTTAGCGTATTTGGGACTCATGTGTTTATGGATTTCGTTCAATACAATGCCTCATTGAGAGAGCTTAGCATTAAGATTTCTTAAAATAAGCATTTATTCCTAAACAACGTGCGACGCTCCGATTGGCTACGCAGGATCGCCTCAGCCAATAGTGTTTGAGCCTTCCCCTCCTTGTTGAATTTGCGAGTTCAGCTCATTGTCAATTCAGCTTTAGTTAGATTCAGAATTTCGAGTAAGCAAGTTCAGCTATGCTTTGTGCTGGTTTGCGGTCGGTCTAGCTCCCTGGTAAAGACGTTTCCAGGTTGTTTTGTGTGACGGTTACGCGCAATTCGCTATTTTCGCGTGGCCAATCCAAGCGTGTCACAACAGTTGAAGCTATTGTAAAACACCATCGGTCCATCAGTGACGTTTGTAATCGTTGTTACTCAATATACTCGTGTTTGTTAAGTCTTGTTTCACTCCAACAAATAACTGAACCCAAGTCAAGGGTTATTAAGTGTCAGTTCCCGGCAATCCCATTGAACCGGAATTCGCAGCTGATTAACTGGGGGCCCCATTCGTGGAAGCCTCTTTTCAAGTTAATCATACAAAAAACAGCATATTTATTAGGTAGTTGCAACTTAAAAAATAAACAGTTTCAAATGACGTTTGGTGCAAGTCCGGCCCTGTGTGTATTCTTCTGCGAGCACGACAGGCGTAATATTTGTAATAAGGGTTTGGTTGCTGCCGAAAGCGGGCCGGTAGCGTTTCGGCGGCCTCGAATATGTTTAATAAGCAGTTGCATAATAGAAAAAGAGTGATAAATGTGGATACAGCAGAGCCGGAGGGAAGATCTGTTTTCGCGCGGCAAAAAATCCATTTGCGGAGCCCCGGGCGCTCCGCGCCATTCAATAAACGCTAAGGTGCAGGTAAAACTACAGAATGAAGTGTAGGTAACAAAGCGTAATTAGATTTCGGCGCCCTCTGATTTTATTAAGTGCTTCCCTTCTTCTGAATACACATTCTAGATGTCACAGTGTTGTTTAATGAGTCTATTCACGGGATTTTGCTGGGGTTAAATGCCAATTATCATATATTTGTTTTGAGGGAGCTATCAATTTTAGTAAGTTGTGTACTGCGCTGCGCTCTGGTTTTAGGTTTACAACCGCCGTAAAGTAACATTTTAGAGAATTATGAACACAAGGGTAGGTACACTCATTGAGTCCTACTTTAAAATTCCAATTAACTCTTCGTTTAACTGGATAGGCCTAATCTATAATAGTCTTTATTTTGTTGGCAGATTGTACAGTTCAGATTTAAATATTTCGGAGAATTGGTGCTAAACCGTACACTAGACTAGAGTGTTATGAGATCTGTGACGGATTTCAAACGGTAAATATGCCATCGACCAACTCAGGAGATTGGGTCTGGTTTTACATACTTTAATAGATAAAGAAATTACCTTAAGGGCGCTAAATGGTTCTATCTAGCGTATTTACTCCTAGATTCTTGAGGCGACAAACCACCAAGTGACTCAAGCGAGTCCAAAAATCAAATGAAATCCAAATAGTATTAAAAATCATGTTATAATAGTTAGTAGAATTTTGGGTAATATAAAACTATATCCAATTACTAATATTCCACAAAACCATAAAATAATTAACTGTATAAAGACTAAAACTAACACACAAACACATAAATATCACAGAACCATACTTAATAAATAAATGAGAATATCTGTAGCGCATTGCGAGTCTCAGTTGTACTAATAGTTAGTGTAATAATGCACTTTTCTTAAGGGAGCAATTTAGAATTTCATACTTCTTCGAAATGAAGTGTAAGTTCCTTTGTACGGATTGTATTGCACTCAGATTACACACTAAATCAGAAATCATACCTACAGTGAGGCAGCAATTAACTGTGACATTATTTAGTTTACCTCCAAAAGCAGCTGCAAATTAGTACTACAATCAAATTGTATGCAGTACATATTGCTTTACTAAAACATGTCGGAAGGAAATACACCGGCTGCTGGTTTAATCACAGCCTAAAATGCCTGCACACCATAGCCGAACAGATGAGTCAGTGAATAACCTAAACACCAGTCACATTAAGTCAATTACTCCGAGCTGCTCTAGTGAAACTACGCTAACTGATTACCTCCTCCAAAATAATCACCCGTTCACCTGATATCAGTCAGATCGCTTTTCAGAACCGTCACAGCAGTCACCACGTCTTACAGCGAACTCCAAAAAGTGTACAGGCAAAGGAACTACGAATGGTGAATAACGTGAGGAGTTATAAGAAGCTAACCCCTTGAATTAAAGAACAATGCGCTTCCAGAGAGGTACTACCACCAAAGGCGTTAATAAGCTGGCCGTAGGGCGGACGTTGTAATCGATGTCCTGGTGTGGAATGTTAATTTTCTGTTCAGATGCAGAATAAGTCCATTACTTTCGAGAATAGTCAAACAGGAAAAAGGAGAAGAAGGGGATACGAAATCCAAAAATACAGGCAACCTTGGGAGGATATTTGAAGAAAAGAAAAGGGGTGAGGATAAACAGGGAAGATGGTTTTAAGGTTAATAAAACATGGATTTCTGTGATACACGATCTAGAGCCTTACAACCACTATCAATCATACGGTCACGCTCCACGGATTACGCTGCACTTGAACGACCAATCGGTGTTACGTCGCTCCGAACGACCAGAGAATAGTGAGTTGCAAGTTAGAACTACCGAAATGACGGAGTACGTGCTACTAAAAGTGTCTCACAAATGAAGAAGGCGATAGTATCAAAATGAATGCTCACAAAGAAAAAATCGTGCAGGAACTTTTTTGCGTTGACTAGAGCAAACGAAGTGTTCAGAAGTGTTGAACGTTGAGTACCTATATAGAACTGTAATAGGCACAGTGATGACTTATAGGAACGAGCTGTACTCAATCAAGTTGATAAGCAGGAATGGAAATTATGAGAAGGCCAGGTTACCAAATTTGACTAAGGACATCAGAGTTCAAACAGCGAGCAGTGGCTCGACGATGAAAAGGCTACAAAAATTGCCTTGACGCATGTAGTGGAAGGAAAAAAGGAGGGGGCGACTACACCAAATATTTGAAAAGCGTTGAGCCTTTCATGGCGTGTTTGTGTTAGTAAGTGTATATTGTATATAATCTACGGTTTAGTAGACTGATATAGCCCTCGCGCTTTATATCCTTCGGCGCTTTGCACTTGGGGATGCAATCTTGGCTTTTTTGGTATAATAATGGTCTTTTCTATTTGGTTTATAATATACTATTATTTAATCGTCATATTTAGTTGCAATAGTTGATTTTCTCAGCCTCGGTGTAAAACGTAAAAATAATCAACAGTAATTACATAAGTGGTGATAATTTTTTGATAATTTTAACTAGAGCCCACGAGTGGATTTTTTTAATAGCAACACAGATGAGTGCTAATCTAGCTAAAATTATAAAAAAATATATTACCGCGAATGTAATTCGGCGTGATTAGTTTTTAAACAGTCCTGTTGTAGATAGGGTTTGATTGAGGTTCCAGATGAGTGTCCCCTTATTTTTAACAACTGCTGCTTAGCTACTCTACTTTTAGTTAGTTGTGTTACAGCAGAAGAGCGATTTGAATAGTTTGTGAAAACATAGTCGCTGTAATCAGCTACTAGCAAATAGTCAGTGTAACTTTGATGCTACTAGCAAATATTCAGTGTAATTTTAATGCTATTGGTCGATTTGAAATTTTTTCTCATTACTATTGGCTGATAGGACTGTTTAAAAAATAGTCACAGTAAAACAACAACTTTCAAGCTTATAACTTTAGTTTTTCTAAACATAACCCACGCAACAGCCTCGTCATTTCACTCTGTCAGTATATCATCTTAGTGTAAGCGTAAACATTTTAGTAAAAGTACAAAATCGCGTCATAATTAAATATAATAACACACATTTTTGAGCTCTTCATGCTGAGAATCATCCAACCAGCGATGCATAGTGGGTAGTCCAATAGCAGCCTTCACTTGTTCGTGGTTAGTATGTATAGGACCTAGCTCCCTAAATATCTCTGTATCTTGGTGACTTTTTTGGACATCCCCGTAACAACTCGTATTGACACCATCGATGCCTAAAATGTCTTTAAGCAAATCACTGCAACTATGTGTCATTTAACATCAGAATGTTATAAGTCATTGATGTTTATTTTGGATAGAAGTTGACTGTAATTTTTAAAGGTTGTGTTTGAGTTTGTAATTTACGATCGGTTTGGAATACTGTTTTAATTTTGTCAAATTGAAAATGTTTGTCAGTGTGGCATCAATTATATGACCCTTGTTGTGTAAACGTGATTTATAGTATTCTCAAAGCTAAATACTATGATACATGTTTTAATACCTGCAACATAATTCATAATCTCAAAATCAAACTACTATAACCTTCAGTGTGCACATGTAAAGAGGTCAGATTTCGTTGGCCAAGTGCACAGTGCAAGGTATTAAAGTGAATCGATTTGAGCTTCAGAGATGGCAAAATTTTGTCCTAATTTATATATAGTTCAATAATCGGCAAACACATAGTTTATTAGAGGCTTGATCTGGGTCGCCTGAGTATGTTTCGAATATTATTTCAAGATACAGCTGCGATCATTGCTGCTTACTGTTATGCTTTTAATGAGTTTTAAGTGCGTCATTACAAGTTTTAAATGCGAGCCAATGCCTTTTCTGAATTTCGCACCAAAGTGCGACCGCTTTGAAGTGTCGGCTTAAGGCGTCGGTTTGGCAGTGTACTGGCTTCGTTGCACGCGCATAATTGAACGGGGGTCAATGAAGTCTTTGTAGGGTGTGCCCCATGTGACGGCAGGGTTTCTACATTCCTAGGCGAACTACAATCGACGGGGGCGGTGAAATAGCTGGTTATCTGTACAGGGGTGCTGAAGTCCTGCATACATTGCAGTTCAGCGATTTGGAGCAATAATGCCAACAAAGCAAGGCGAGGAGATCTGTGAGGGCTACGTCAACGTGTTACTCAAGTAACGTAACGACATTTCGGTATCCGAGTTCAGTCTCCGAAGAGGCTGAGTGATTCAGAGCGCGCCAACGGGTATATGCTCACTGCGCTTGAGCATATGCGCAGCAGACTGTTACCACAGAGACGTTATAGAAACAGTTGTAGGAGTGATTTAACGTTATTATTCACAGTGCGCTGTGAAGTGTGCGCCGGACTAATAGTAGAAATGACTCCGTGGCTTTTGTCTGAGTGATTTAATCATTGTTAATCATTGTTTCTGCGTTTATCAATCCTCTGCAATTTTCGATCCAGAAATCGAGAATTTCGTTACAGACCAAAAAATATTAACGACACAAAACAAGGCTACACGTTTGGGAGCTAGTTTCCTACAGCCTAAACCACGACAAAAGAAAACACATGGCGCCAATCGGGTTTCCAGCTTGTTACAGCATACCCTACTCTTCAAAACAAAACCGCCACTTTGTTACCACCTAGAAACTACTCTACGACATAATCTGGAAAATTACACAGATCCGTTGCCCCAACCCCGTTACGATGAGCTGTAACAAAGGTTGCCTCGGCTAAAACGCTCAGTGAGAAGGGCGGTTTTTTACGATGTTAGATTAGGGCGACGACCGGTAAACAAAAAACAGGTGTTAATGTTTAGCGCCACCGCCGCCTACGTAAAAGTGGAAACTATAGACGGAGCTTAAGGAATGTTTGTAGTGTTCGATTTCTACCAGCGACAGCCTCGATGAACTTACCTTTAGTTAATTTTCTCCAAGACTCCCCTGTATTCCTTACACAAAGAAATCACAACACAACGCATGCAACAGTTGGTATACGAAATAATAATGCATCAAGTACTTAATGAAATCTATTGAGTTAAAGACATGTGAAATAAGTGCACAAACATGAATTTACGGTAGCTTAAATTACGCACGCACATCTTCCAAAGAACGTCGCACAAAGGGGTTTGAAATGCACTGTAAATAACTTGGAACAGATACCTGGTTTGCAGAGTCCAGAGAAGTCAATATTGATGTCCACCGAAGTTTCCAGCAACTGGTAAAATCAGCTACCGCTTAAAAGGGTGTTTACGACGAGAACAGGGTTTCGAGATGATTGTTACCACAGCCAGGAGTTGAAACGGTAATAATCCCTAGGGTGAATCGACGACGGAACGAAATTCCCAGTAAAAAGACGACGAAACAAAACTTCAACTTGCCAGATACAACACGTCGATGTGTTAAGATAGAGTTGGTTCCTTTGAGAATTCGGTAAATAAATCCGCTAATGCAAAAATGAAGGTTTCGCAACCTTCCGGTAAAGATTTTTCAATCACAACTACCTTTTTTGCGCCCCTTCAACCCCGACAGCTATTGCACACATCAACTAAAGCACGCAGTTAATTGAACGAATACTTCACAGCGCTCCCCAGCAGCCGACGCTACTGGAAGGCGCGGATTTGACACAGTTCTCGACTCTCTCAAGACTAGCGGATATCAGAATGAATTGCTCTGGGAGGAAATTCTAAAACCAAATTAAAAGGCGCACGCGCTACTTAGCTTAGCGATCTATTCAACTTATGGACCCCGCGAAAAAGTCTATGATGATGAAATCTTAACTCAGCAATATGTTTGGAAATTTCGGGGAAGTTCTAGTATTCGATCGAAAAATGTCAATCTCGACCTCGAATTTCGCGACCAGACGAGATGAGATCGAGAGTTGTCTCGTTTCGGCGGCATCACTATTATTAATACGAGTGCATATATGAAACAGCCTTTTCTGCTCGGTTTATCATTATTGCTAAAACAAATGCGGAGTAGCAACAGGTATTCACTTTGCGATTTCGTATTTAGGTTTGCAATATCAGTATTTTCATTAGTGGAACTGTGTGCTGCAAAACAGAGCCCATTTTCTCCATAATCCGCATCTCTTTCTTTCTTATCTCTTCTATCCGCTCATCGTTACTTCGTTCATTCAGCACCTGCTTACAGTAAATCAAATTTGTTTCTTCATTTGCTATGACACTGTATTAATTATTTTTACATTAAAAAAGTGTTTTGAAGTTAATTTTCACGGTGTTATTTCAAAATTTTGCGCATTAATATAGACTAGTACTGTTTTGTCTATTGCATTATTGACATATTTTAATAAAATTTGATCGTTTATTTGTAAACTTGTTAATGTGAAACGTTCACACGAGGTGATTATAATACAATAAAGAAGTTCACTTGAGCACATCCTTCGTCTTCTTTCAATCTTGAACGAACCACTCAGGGACTTAAGATATGCGCTCTACCAGAAGACACACAATAATTGCTTTTATGTTATTTTCAAACGAAAATTGGTTATTTTACCATATTTTCGTCAAAGCTCTACAGGAAACCCCCATAATTATATTTAATTTAACATTATACTTTCTTCGACAAGATACACTTTAGTCCTCACGTTTAAATTTCAGATTTAAATAATTAATGGAGCTTCTCCAGCTGAAGTTAACGTGAAAACAATTTATAGAACCTGTCTCATTACATTTTGACCTTTAAAGTTTTGCTGTAATATATAATTGGAATGTCTGCCAACGCTGCTACTGGTTATATCTCTGGTATTCAGTTACAAAGGAAAGAGTTCTATTTGTAAGTTTTGCAGACATCGCTTTACGAGCGGGCGGATTTTAGTTCTTCCAAAAATTCAGAATTTCGACTAGGGGCATAAGGTATTAACGTGAGAACAATTTATAGAACCTGTCTTGTTACATTTTGAACTTTAAATTTAAGAATGTTGCTTTCATATATAATTTCAACATCTGCCAACCTTGCACAAAGACAAAAGCTGTAATATTTTCAAGTTTTACAGATTTCGTTGAGTGAGCAGACGAGTAAGGGCATCAGATTCTGTTATCTAAATAAAAACGAAGATATACAAAGCTTGGTCGAATACTTGGTAAATTAGTTGCCTAGGACATTCTAAATAACATATAATATTTAACTACGAGAATAAACATTCGTCATTCTAATGGCACGTCTTTAATTATAGGGTATGCTTATTATCTTGAATTGCTTGTTTCTGTGGCATTTGTTCTAACCTGAGCTGCAACTGTGTTAACTCACTGTATATGTAAAAAAATACTTTTCCCTAAAGAGGAATTAACTATAGAATAAAGGGGATACGGAAAGTTCGTTTACCACATTTCGTTCACCACATTTCGTACCCCACATTTCGTTCCCGGGATATTTCGTCTCCCCACATCTCGTACCCGGAAACTTCGTTCCCGAGCGAGCTCAATTTGTCACCTAGATTACAGGGTGTTGAAAAACGAGTGCAGAGATCGGAATACAGTTAGATAATGAAAGATATTTTAATTAATTAATTTATTATAATAATCTTATAAGAACAAAATAAATTGCATTTATTAAAAATGACGGTTCAATCTAAGTATCTTCTTTATATCTTGTATACGGCCATAATTTCTCATCCTGAACAACTTTTTTTAGTAATATTTTGCCGTATTATAAACAAGGGTATTTTACCTGAAAAGAAAATATTTTTTGCTTAACTGTCAAGGCCGACTTATTTTGAAAAAACTGAAAATTTTCTTAAAATTCTCTACAAACCAAGCAGGAATTTTAATTCCTATAACATTTTTATCTAAAACTAAAAATAAAATTTAATTCCCTCTTGTAAACCCAATCCGGGGACATACTGTTCTTATAAGTTTATTATAATGAATAAATTAATTAAAATATCTTTCATTTTTCTAACTGCATTCCGATCGCTGCACTCGTTTTTCAACACCCAGTAATCTAGGAGACAAATTGAGCTCGCTCGGGAACGAAGTTTCCAGGTACGAGATGTGGGGAGACGAAATATCCAGGGAACGAAATGTGGGGAACGAAATGTGGGGAACGAACTTTCCGCAAAACCAGAATAAAGAGCTTGTCAAAACAAAAGAGCACTTTTTTTGGAAGCTAATTTAAGGCTTTTCAAGCCTGATGTAATTAAACTTAATTTTGTTAAGTTAGCTTGAGAATTGCTTCCTGCGCTGCTTTTCATGCACAAACAAGAAGGCCTCGACAATTCGTCTCATCGCACTTCTCTCGCCAAGATTTCAGGGGGGGGAGTAGATATGTCGTTGGCCAGGAATTGTCGAGTAAAGAGTTTGTGAGTGATAAGAGCGTTATCGTTCCATGAATATAACTGTTTCGGGTAACCTACTATAATAGTACCTTTATTTAGTACTAGCGTTGGGCATCTTAAACGGTACTACTGCGTTTTTCTTTGCTCTATATTCTACTTTACTATGAATTTAGATTGCCATTTGTTTACTAGTTAACCAAGTCGTAGAAACACAAGACCCGCTCTTACCTCAGTGCTGACAGATGGTTCCGGCCTGCCGTTATCATCTATAATTCTGTAATCACACATGCACATTTTGCCAGATATAGAACCAAACAGTTTACATCAAAATACATATACTCTGAAAAAGATCATACATACATACATGAAATACATAAAAAGCATACACAAAGGTAATATACAAATATTATATACGCTATTCACAGTAGCTAATAAATTTCAACGGGCTTAATGCTGAATATACATGCTTAGATACACCTTAAATAGAAGTGTGATTGTCAATGCGCAACGCTAAGTCAAAAAACAAATCGTGCGAACAAGGCGTACTCTCGCACACAAATTTAATTAGTGTGGCTCTGCCTTCGGTAGCTTAAAATCAGGTTGACGAGCTCTGTCAGCAGGATGATGTCAGTGCTTCGTACTAACGCGCACCAGGGGTGATGTAACTTGGCGTGATTTACTAATTACACTTCTGGCTTTCGCATTTTCCTAGACCGGGTATTCAATCGTGGAAATTATTACCTCGTTGCAAGATAACGAAAAGATCAGCTCCGTGGTTTTGGCAGCTACTCATAAAGACTTCGTGCGTTGGCAAAGTCGACTGGCGTCCTCGAAGCTGGAATGGTAGCTGGAATAGCAGCTTCTTGCTATGAATCGCACTTTATAATACTTATCCTGACATCTCTTTTGTATGCACAAACACAACGGTCGCCTATTGGCGCCTCCGTTCGCTGACTACTTGCTTTGTTCTATTAATAGACTCACTCAACGACTGCATCAGCTGTAAATGCATATACGTGTTAACCTAATTATTACAATGTAATGAATACAGTTTCGTTTAAGTTTAGCAAGGTGATTATTAAATACAAAGGTGACACGAACTAGCTCGTTGCACTACCCGTTCCAATTTTAACAAATTAAGACGTTTGTAGGGTATTCCTAGCTCCCAACTGAGGATTATCTAAAATATCGATTGCCAGCTGGTTTGACTGTCGCGGAGTTTTTTCCAGATCTCCAGAATGAACGCACTTAAAGAGCTCGTAACATCCTGCCAAAGCCCTGTACCCTGACACAGTTATTTAGAAATATTTCATTGCCTGTTGCTTAGTCCTCCGGAGGTAGTCTTAAGAAAAACCTCATTTTAAATTTGCGTGTAGATTGGAGCCAATTTTGCCCTTCGACATTTCTGAAGCTGACCATTCTATCGAGAATTTGCCTTCGGCGATAGATCTTCGCTAGACCACAGTGATGGATTATCTTGGATACCCGCTATTCCTACTATTGTTGCGGTATTGGCCTTTCGACGGTGCCCGCATGAATGTATTTTAACACAGCTTAAATTTTCTGTATGATTTTCATTGTGAAACGAAATGTAGTTCTGCGTGTGCTAATACAAGCTTTTCAGAGGACACGAAACGAGGTAGGTACAAAACTTAGAAATTAGCACGCACATACTTTTTAGCACCAAAAAGGCTTTTTCAGGTTGAAATTTCCCATTACCTTACCGACAAACATGCACCAGGTAACTCCCTTAAAATAATACGAACTCATACCCGTAGCTTTCAAAGTACAATTACTTTGACTATCGCGAGTCTCCCTTTGATTTAGTTTAACACCCACCCCTCACGCTGAGCTAGTGGACTTCGTTAGACTGGTTGTGTTACGCAGGGGGTTTCCCCTATAAGAAGATTGATCTTTCAATAATAAAACTGTAAAGATACAATCACCACTATTCTGTGGTGCTTGTGGGGAAATGCAGAAGTGAAACATTCCAAAATAAGATTATAAAGTCAAGTACTTATTATGGGGTTTTGAAGTAAATATCCATAGCTTTCAAGACGTTATAAATATTGTATATAAAATTATCAAAGCAGCCATATGACAAATTTTATTTCGAAATCTAATAATTGAAAACCACCCCTGAGAATCTACAATTATAAATTTCGTTCTTCTGCATGGTTCTGGTCCATAAAAAGCTCTATTAATTTAATTAATTAACCGACAAGGAGACAACGAATTCGTTAATAATGTGACTTCCGTTTTATCGCTACATAATGTCTGCTATTGGAAATATGCCTACATTTTAGAGAGAATTAGTTTACCCAAATTAATTATAATGATACATATGTATTTACATTATTGACATCAATTAATTATGATACATTTATTTATTTCGCACTCAGCCAACAGCCGTTAGGCCAATTATAGGCATCGCTGTGCATTTACACATGTACACAAGAGAAAATGGTACAAGTTCAGGATACAGTTTCGAAGAAATAAAAGTACAGGCAGACTTCGCCGTTCGCGGCTTTGCGGCTCGCTAATTTGATTTTACGCGAGGCACCTTTGTGCCCCCTTTTCTTTGCCGTACGCGGTTTGCTTGCCGTTCGCGGATGGAATTGCCAACTGTCTAAACTTTCACATACTAACGGCCGGTCTTATAAAGGCCAATAATCTGACGTTAGCTTTAATTCGCTGTTAAAATAAACAAAAGAGCATAAAAATGTGTTTACTAATGAATAGTATGTCATAAGCGCCAACGTTTTGATGAGCTTTTGTTTATTTTAACAGCGATTTAAAGTTAACGTCAGATTAGTGATCTTTATAAGACCGGCCGTAAGTAAATAAAGCAGACGTATGCGGTTTATGTCATGAACACCTAAATAACATTATTTATCACGAAGCTGTAAACACACTTATCGAGCATATTCCTTTGAATCTCTTATTACCAAATTGAACCTGAAATAAATTGTAAAATTATAACTTGAATAAACAAATGGACATTCGAGCTCTGGATTCAAGTGGCAGACTTATGTTACGTGGAATTTTAGTTCAAGCTTTACTGTCTTCTCGAGCGTTTCTGCCGAAAATTCAATTGAGTTTAATTTTTAAAACACAGAAAACTATATCGTCAAAGAGTAAAGTTTCTGCTTCAGATTTGCCAGACAAAAAACGCCGAAAAGTTTTGGTTTTTTGAGGTTGCATAGTATAAATAAATTTAGTTTATGGAACATAATCCCGTTTTTATTCATTTATGTGTTTACTTGCGCTTCGCGGCATTCTTCTGGAACGTAACTCCCGCGAACGACGAGGTCTGCCTGTACTTAAATAGTTTTCTTGGATACCGAGTATAGTTTTACAATTTTTTTGCTATTTTTGACGTGTTTGCGGTTCTATCAGAAAAATGCTGGTTCTGTATTCCAAAGATGAATAATTTTTATTTTTTATATGTTCAACCTTTAATGGCATATGGATAGGGTGATTTTACAAGTTTGAAGTAAACTTTGGTGGCGAATTATAGTGGCCCTAATAGTACAAAGGATTTACATAGGTACAGATTCGAGTATTTTCTCTTTCACTAATATACATTTTTGTATTTCTTGTTAGATACGCCCAGTTTCGTAGGTGGCTTTGATATATACTGCGCCTATCAACGGCATTTGCTTTGTCATATCATTAAAAAGTAAACTGCCTGATTTGATTAGTCGACCTTTAATAGTTTACAGGTTGCACAACCCTAAAGTATCGGTTGCACCAACATTTTGAGAACTAAAAAAAGTGAACTTTAATTACTCTTTAAATACATCTAAAAAACGTTTAGCGCCAGAAAAAATGTTTGATGTACTTGGAAATTCTGCTCCTTCTTAAGCAGCAGTGAAAAATTGGTGTCGGGAGTTCAAATATGTCAGAACAACCTGCAAGGGTGCAGAAATTGTTAGTTGGACGCATTATGCGCATACTCAAGAAAATACCGATTGTGTAAATGACATGATCAGGGAAGATAGTAGGTTATTAAGATTAGTCACAAAACTTCGTGATTGAACAAAGAGGAAGATTATAACACGAAATTCTGGTTCATCAGAATAATGTTCCGGTTCCTAAGAGTTTTATTTCTATAAATGCAATCCATGATGTATGGTTTGAAATTTTGGAGCATCGAATCTACCCTACTGATCTAGCTTTCATTGAATTTTATATACATATTTTCAAAGTTAAAGAAGTTTTCGGAGAATAAAATTTGAGAGCGATGACGCTATTATGACAGCAGTTCAGAAATTCTGCTCAAGACTCCGGTGTTTTTAAGAATGGCGTTGTTATGTTTAAATATAGGTGGAATAAGTGTCTTCATGTTCAAGGGAATTTTGGACCAAATTTAAATTTTTTTGACACAAAAAATATTTCATATGAACAATTCATAAACATTGCAAATAGCTTAAGTAAACTAGACGAGGAAAAACAAAACACCACGCCTGCAAATATTTCTAACATATTCACAAGTTACAAAAATAATTCAAACGAAATGAAAATAACTAATAGTAAACAACAAAAAAGAAATCAAGAAATTTTAACCAAAATCAAGGAAATTTAAATTATCTTTAAAAAACATTGATTTAATTATAACTAAAGCAGATAAAACACAAAAAACTGTAATTTTAACAACTAACATGTATAAAACTAAAACGGAAGGACTACTAAATGATGAAAACACTCACTCATTGGAAAAAACACCCTACTCAAAGTATACAAACAGAAAATAAATTAATATTAGAAAAATTCTTAACAAACGAATATATTGATAACCATGAATGTAAACAACTCACATCACATAACGAAACACCACCATTAATGTACCAAAACTCCACAAACTTATCATCCCACTTAGACCAATAGTAACTTCTTACATGATCCCTACATCTAAATTAGTAAAATATTTAGGAAACATTTTATCAAACATAACAAATAAAAATGCTTTGAGTGTTAAAGGCTCCTGGTCTATCAAAAAAATAATCGACAACCAAAAGCTATTCAACAACTAGGAATTATTATCATTAGATATTGTATCTTTATACACAAACCTCTTGCTTTACGGTCGACTACGATTGGAAAAAATAAATGAATACACAAAAATTAAAAAAAGACTTTTTAAACGTATTAAAATGTGTTCTAATACATATTATAACAATATAATCTATAGCCAAAAATTTAGACTATCTATAGCTTCACCAATATCAAGCGTCATTGCCGGATTAGTCCTAATGGATATTGAAAAAAACTTGTTAAAAACAACAAACATATTACTTTTTAGCAACGTTATATAGATGATATAATTATGGGGGCAAACAAAAATAAATTATCAAATTTCCAAATATTTAACAATATAAATTTAAAATTTACCATTGAAAAGAAACCAAGAATAAAATCAATACATTTTCTAGATCTTACACTAACTAGAGAAAAAATGAAAAATATGTACTGGTACTGGTACAGAAAACAAACAAAAGAAAATAGATACTTAAGTTACTAATATTAGGACTTGTTTATTGTGCTATTTCATTATCAGACCAAAAACACCACAAAAACAATTTAAATACTATAACAAACATACTCTTACAAAATAATTACCCTATAAAATGTATTAATAAAAATATAAAAAAAAGTAATAAAAATTATACAAATACAAAACAATAGCAATAATTCAATAAATCTACAACCAAACTTTTTAAATGAAGAATTTAACAATCAACAACAAATAATAACCAAAAATTACACAACAATTCCATATATTCCTGGTTTATCTGAAAAAATACAAAAAGAATTACAAAAAATAGCATTTATACAACATTTCAAAACCATAATACTTCAAAAAAATAAATTATAAAAATGTAAAAGACAAAACAGATACCCATCTAGAATTCCACATCATATATCAAGTACAATGATGCAACATATATCGAACACACTAAACAATATCTAAAAAAAGAATGACCTAACAGAAACAATCAATAAAAACAAAATTGTTAAATCCAAACCAACCAAATAGTGCTCCTTCTGATTACGTAGTTCAGGGCTGTCCAACTTCAAGGGGCCCAAGGGCCACTGTAAAAAATTTGAAGGTTATTAGGGCCACATCATAAAATGTGTCGTATGCGACTTTGTGGGTGATTTGTAATAAATATAAAACGTGTATATTTTAATACTAATTTTTATTTATTCAAGAAGCTTAGGTTACATTGCAAAAAGCATTGAAACATAAAAGAGATATACAGGGTGTTCCCTGAGGCAACCGACAAACTTACACCATATGTTCTATAAGTGATTCTAAACAAAAAAAAAACATATTCACTTTAGGTTAATTCTTTTCCGTTCTTGAGATCCCGACAAAACAAAAGAATTACATCAATTAATGTAAATTTACGTATAGATATGTGACGTTTTACCCCCTTACTAAGGGCGTCAAAGATTTTTCCCTCGGGTTAAGCTAAAATTGGAGAATACGTTCACTCTAATATATGTATATTCGATTAGGTAAAACACCAGATAATTACCAAAACAAATATAATGTTTTTAGCTAGTTACAATGATTAATTAAAAATAACTCTGAGTTGTACATTATTTAAAATTAACATGTTCTTCTGGAACGGTGTCAGGTTTCGTTGGTCGAGCTGCAACCCAATGCACCGGCGAGTGTTTCGGGTCCCTATTGGTAGTCCGCCGGTACGCACGCCGATTCTTCGGAAAATGGGCTGAGTAGGTCTTTTGTTCCTGCAAACTTGACCTTCCACTCATCAGTGATTTTAAGCTGTAATTTTCCGATGAATTTAGCGATTTTAAGGGTTACCTGGGGCGAGCGTTAGTGCCTAAATCCTGGTGCAGAGGTTGCTGGTACCTTACGACGGCTAGGCGTCGTTCTTGGAGCGAACGGGGTGTCAAATCCTGCAAATCGAATGTATTCGCCTTGAGCCGGAAAATGATGTTGACATTCCCCCGGTAGAGAATTTGCGGGCTGCGGAATCGAATGTCGAAGTCCAGGAATTCGCCTTTTAATGTCCAAAAAGTAGCGCTGCAGGTAAGTTTATGAAGGGCGGCTACAGGACTCTAGCCGCTCAGAAGCGGTGTAGAGGCTGAGATTCCTACAGGTTACAGGTTTAATTATTAGTAAAATGAGTTATTGAGGAGTATTTCACCTCTCGGGGCGCTGGAATTTGCGTTTAAAAATTAGGCGGTCGGAAATATATTTTAAGCAGTTAGCCCTGCAAGACAGTACAACGTATTAAGACAGGGGTAATGCCTCAGGGATTCGATTTCCAAAGAAAGTTCAACAATCAAGGTAAAATCAAATCTAGCGATCTTCCTTTTGCGGAAAATTTCTCGGGCTGACAGTACAACACGTCATCTCCCTTGAAGCCGTCTGGTAAGGGTTGGAGGCATACTCCGTTAGACAGTTCAGCGTGTCAGACCGGAGGGCCCAGGTAGAAAAGGAGAGGACAGGATCAGGACTGGTGGACTCAAGAGGAATTCGATCCACGAACCGCAAACATATCCTGGCGGGCCGCATGCGGTCCGCGGGCCACATGTTGGACAGCCCTGACGTAGTTGATCATATAAATAATTTTAATTTAATCAATCCTAACAGTTTGTGCAGTAAAATACATTTAAAGAAACGTCTACTATTAGAATGTATCGAAATTAAAAAAAACGCCTAATGCAATAAATTATAAGACAGACATAGAAACTCTAAACAAAGCATACGATAATAAAGGGTTTCCTAATAGGAACGATATGTTTTTAAAATTAAATAAAATACCTACAAAATATTTGAGACAAAAGCAAAACTTTTTCTTTATTTTATAGTACAACTTATGACAATTATGTTTTGAATAACACATTATTCAAATGTCCACCTCGGCTTCGTTTGCAGGATCGAATCCGATGAATTCAATTTTCGGTAACTTTGTGCAATACATCAGGTGTAATTTCATTAATGCAGCGTTCGATGTTCAATTTCAAAGCGTCAATAGTTCAAGGTTTATTGGCATAGACCAACGACCTTAAATAACCCCACAAAAAGAAATCCAAAGGTGTTAAATCACAACTTCTTGGAGGCCAATTAACAGTTCCATTTCTGGAGATTACAGACCCATCAAACTTTTCTTTCTTTTTTAAAATTTTTGGATAATAACCGAACGTTGTTGAAGCGTGTATATTGACATGATGAATTGTCAAACTATACTAGAAACAAATGACAGCTAGAGAGATTTCTGAAATTTTAGATATGGTTGCTATGACGTTTTAAAAACATATCGTTTCTATTGGGAAACAATTTATTATAAAAAACTAATAAATTTATCAACAATATGACTTACTTTCATGCTAAATAATCATATTAAAAATTTTAAAACTGTCTTATGTAGTAATTAATGGTTTAACAAGTTTTCGAAGTTACGGGAAATATTGTTAACCGCCGTCACTGGTGTTAGCTGTCATATTATTAACAAACTAACATGAACTAAGAAATTAGGCAACCACATCTTCTTAAACCAAACAAATTAAGAATACATGTAAGTCAACAATTAATTAAAACTTTCGCAAAAATAATAGCTGATATTACGCATATGGCCCAACCCAGAAGTACAGCACCGTTCTAAAACAAGTTGTTTTAAACAACACATGACAATTAAAAATTTAAAAAGTTTCGAAATCCAAAATCAAACAATTAAAAGGGAAACGAACGAGAACCACCACATACAAAATAAATTAAAAAGGTAATATAATAGACATGGTTAGAACTTAATTATAAACTAAAATCTAATTTTAATCGAAGCAGAAATAATAATGCCCATCGCAGTTCAAGGTCAAAAAGGTGCTCGATATTGTAATAATGAGTAACAAAAACACACAAAGAAATTACCCAAATATAACAAATCCACAAGAAATAGATTCAAAAGTATGTCTTTTAACACAAAATACAAAAATTTAAGTAAATTGAAGTATAATTAATTTAAAATAACAATTTAACATTTATTATTTAACAGATTGAAAATAATAAAACATTGTTGAATTTTACATGTCGTTCAAAACCGTGAGAAGTTGCTCAAATAAAACAGATATGAAGACCCAGTTTCAAGGAAATTCTACAAAACATAGAAAACTAGGTAACTAATAAAACGAGGAAATTATTTTTTCACATATCTAAAACTAACATGTATTCTAATTTTCAGATGTGATCGAGAATGAATATGTGCTGTTTATAATAACTTTTAAAGCTCTGATGAAGCTAACATGGTTAGAGAAACGCTAACGTTTATTTTGACAAAACTACTTATTTTTACAAAAATTAGTTTTCTCTTTAAAAAACACAATACGTGAATTGGTTTTCTCAAATAAAATCTTTACGATAATATTACTGAATTCAGTTTTTAAATATCACACAAGGAAATTGTATTAGAAAATAATTCGTCGACGTTTTCCAGTATCTTTATCTATCTATACGTCAATTACTAGTTCATAGAATCCCGTATATTCATCTGCAACATATATGTGCGACGATGCGTTGTAGTGCTGTAGAAGTATTAATTTTTGCCGTCATCCACGGTGGACAGTATTTTTATTAGAAGGTCGCCGTACGGCCATCGGTAAGAAAGTCATAAGTAAGACTCCGCGAAAATCACAGGAAACCGAAAGCATCACTTTGCCAGCCCATAATTTAGTCTTGAACTTCTTTGTAGGCAAAAAGTTGCAATGTCGGCAGTCCATGCCGATTTGTTTGATGACAGGTTCATAGTTGGAATCAATTTTTGTCAAAAAAGTTGTTGGAATTTGCATTGGGATGAACAAAAAGCTTACGACAAATTTAATGTTCACTCAATCCAGTTTGCGCAAGGGTGTCAACATTGGAAACATTTATATAGCTGACACCTTATTCATAGTCGTACGTAAAGTGTCAATGTTTAGTCTTGGTTATCGTTTTAACAGAATTCGCCTATCGTCTATTACTAATTTTAGCCACAATTTTAAAGCTCTTTTCCGTTCCAGGTCTTCCACTTCTTCCATCATCTTAGAAACTCTCTGTCACGCTTATACGCATTGGCCCATCGATAGCCGATCGATTTTGATGGAAAACATCCTGGTAAACTGTTTCAAATCTTTAGCTATTTCAGGAACATGAAGACTCTCTCTAGTCTAGAATTTAATCACTGCCCAGTGTGCAATTTCCTACATTTCCAGAACCTAACACAAAACACTCGACTAAACTGACTATAAAATATAAAATTTGACACTTTCCAAAATGGCGTACTATAAAATACTGAATAACAGGTAACAAAATATTGTTTTTCAAGGCACATACGCTGGAGAACAGAAAAAACCATTCCTAGTATCAGCGAATTATTCATTACGCGAATGAAAATTCATTATCATCACGGCCAAATTTTTTAAGCGCGTCCCCATTTCAGCAGATTTGAAGCCGAAGAATCGCTTCCTCCGCTGGCGTATAATTCGAATTGCACCTCCTTCCTAATTTATAGTCTGCACTTCCCCAGTTCAGCAAAGCCACAGCGCCTACAAAGGGCTTTCGGGTAAATTTGGAGATAAAATCGCCTCATTAATCCCGGCGGTGGCAGCATCAGTCGATCATTGCGTGACGAATAACAAACATCCGTCTCGCAGTCCCAATGAGTTGCCGGAGATCTTCAAGAAGTCGGCGAATATTTCGTCACGGTGGAACGGGACTATCTCGGGACTAAATCTGAATTTTTTCAGATGTGCCAATACTGCGTTAATGTGTATCGCAGAGTTTGTGTGTGACAATTTTTTAAAATAAAATTGAGTTATGACGATTAAACATTTACTTCTGCTTATAATGTTTCCAACCTTTTACCTTGTTAAGACCAGACTGTAGATGTAGCTGTCTTGAAAACTAAATACAGATCATAACTTGACTGGGAAAGAATATCAACAAAGTACAAACAGGTTTTTGAGTAGCTGGGTACACTACACACTGACAGAAACTAGGTTGGTTATGTACTCTTATCACCCCATACCAGTGGCGCATTAACCATACTGGCTGCCGGAGGCCCTGTAAATTTTGGGCCCATATTTTAATTAGTATTAGAAAAATCCAGACATTATTTGCTGCAATTAATATTTTTATGACAAATGTGAAATAATTTTTTGTCGATCACTCCATTTTGGCGCCCCTGAAATTTTTCGCCGGAAGCTGGGGTTCCTCAGGCTTTTGCTATGATACGCCACTGCTGCTTACGGTTAATTAATCTTAAAAACCTACCTCAGTTAAAAAATGAGTCATTGAAACAGTTGTTGGAGGAACGATTCAATAATTCTTAATAAATATGTGTAGTAGAAACAGCTATTTACTCGTGGATTGATGTTATTGCTAAAACAAATGCGTAGAAGTGACAGTTTAGTGTTTACACTTGCAATATCAGTATTTTCATAGTCGATACAAGGTAGAGCCCACCTTCTCCATTGTCCTTATCTCCATTTGCCTCATCTTCTCATCCGTTTACACGATTTTATTTTAAAATACAATGAAGAGGTTGATTTGAGCATACCCTGAGCTTTTCTCCAATCTTGAACGAGCCATTCACTTTTCAGTGCCTTTGTGACATACGTTGTCTAATCTTATGTGAACACTTTCGATAAATGAACCACCATGGGCTGCATACCTAAAGCTGAGAGACAAGATCTGACGTGGACTTAGGCCCTGAACACACGGGGATTCCGTATTCGAGATTCGGTATGCGGGATACAGAATCTGGGTCTGATCAGACGCGGCGACTGAATTTCAGACGCGGGCTTTCAGTCACTTGCAGTGCCGTGCTGTTATGGACCTAGCATTGCTGTTCTTTGTTTCTGTCTAATTAGTCTAGATGTGCTGTATTTAAAGTCAGGGATTGGACTCGACTAAGCTAATACATTTTTCGTTGTCAAATAATGTACGCTCTATGATCGTTGTATAATAAGGAACGCCTTGCTTATTCGATTTAAATAGAAGTTGAAGAAAATCTGCTACGCCTGTGATATGATATCATATGTTCTGGCTGGCAAAAGTAGGCGTGTCCAGGCCCTGGTACAAGTGGATTCATATGCTCCATATGCTCCAATGGTAAATCGGTATCCGAGATACAGAATTTGTCGCCGGCGGCCGAAAAGGAGAAATAAGGAAGATCTGCAGCCAGATACTGTATGCGTCGCTGAATGCCGTGTGAACAGCTCCATTTGGGCTCGTGTATTTTCTGTACCTGGGATTTCGTATCTCGCATACAGAATCCACGTGTGTCCAGGACCTGGAAGCGCATACTTTTGCGAACCACAACACGCGATATCATATTATAGGCGTAGCATATTTTCTTCGCCTTGTATTTAAATCGAATAATCAGCGCGTTCGTTACTATACAAAGATCATGGAGCGTATATTATTTGACAATTAAAAATTTATTAGCTTAGTAGAGCCCAATCCCTGTCTATGAATACAGCACATCCAGACTAATTCGAGAGAAACAAAGAACAGCAATGCTAGGTCCATAACAGCACAGAACTTCAAGTGACTGAAGGCCAGCGTCTGAGATTCAGTCGCCGCGTCTGAACAGACCCAGATTCTGTATCCCGCATACCGAATCTCGGATACGGAATCCCCGTGTGTTCAGGGCCTTAGGATCTGAGCTCTATTAGAAGAGACACAATTGTTTTTTGTCGGTTACAAACGGACAAGGGTTATTTTATCTTATTTTCGTCAAAGCTGTACCTGAAATCCATATAATTACGTTTAATTTAACATTGCGCTTTCCTTAACAAGATTAACTTAGTCTTCACATGTCAATTTCAGGTTTAACCAATTAATCGAGCTACTCCAGCTGAAGTTAAAGTAAAAACAGTTCATAGAACCTGTTTCATTACATTTTGACCTTGATATTTGTAAGTTTTGCTTTAATATATTAGTCGAATGTCTGCTCCCTCTGACATTTAATTACAACAGCAAAAGTTATATATTTGCAAGTTTTATAAACGTCGTTTCGCGAGCAGTGGAGTTTTACTTCTACCAAAGATTCGGAATTTGAAGTAGAGACGTTAAATTTTTCTGTATAAATTAAAAGGGAGAAATGAAAATCTTGGTCCACGGCTTTGTTGAATAAGTTGCCTAGGACGTTTTAAACGTAGTAAAATGACTGCACAAGGTTTACGATTGACTATTTCAGATATCGTTTTAATAAATATATAAAACACAGGTTTTTGAGTAGGTGGACCGGCTACACATTGATGTAGGTGTACTAATAAAAACTAAAAAAGAAAAATTAAAACGAATGGAAGGAAAGGAATATTATTTACACTACGCAGCCTTGTAGACCCGACTAAGGCAGTTAAATGCGAAGTAGCAGTGGTAATAAGTAAAAACTTTATATCAAGTTGGGTGGAAATGAACGAAAGGATTATAAAGGTGTAGTAGTCAGAGCCACCGCCATGCTTGTCGTAGTCAGAGCCACCGCCACGCGGAAGGTGGGGAAAGCGTGGAGTCGTCCGATGAACGCCAACAAGTGTGGCCGCGCACGAAGCAAGCCTGAACTTTATGTGTTATGTTTTACTGTTAAGTAATTCATATTTGTTGTGTATTACTGTGTATTCATTTTGTTACGATTAAACCGTTCTGCATCCTACAGCGTCAGAAGTGCGATTAAAGACTGCATTCGGTGAGTACGTTCTAATTACGATTAAGAAGCATGAGCTCGTACGATAGCTGCGGTGAACGCTCCAGGGAAACATCGCCGGAAACGCGAACGTCTCGTGCTGCCGGTAGCGACTTGCAAACCCCTGCAATAAATCCGTCAGCTTCTCAAAGTCCGCTCGTGTCCCAAGCAAACGAATGTAATTCCTATGTGCAGTTTCCACAATATCCCATACAACCGCTAACAATGCCTCTGCCATGTCCTAACCTGCAAACGGCGTTTACGATCTCGCAGGCCCAGAACGTTCCGGCCGCAGAGGTGACGTCGACGATGCAAGCGCGTTTCCCGCCACTCGCTCAAGCTTGCGCGGCTAATTCAAACGTGCCCGTTTATCAATCGATGCCTTCATCGTCGTTCTATCCATATCAGTGGCAACAACTGCCGCAAACATCGAATTACATGCCACAAGCTTCTGTCAATTGTCAACAACCGCAACCTCCATCTGTCGCGGATACGATTTTACAGTTGCAACAGCAAGTAGCCATGTTACAACTACAATTATCAAATTCGTCGCAGCAAACGACTATGCATGCGCAGAACCATAGGTTTGGCGCCGAAGTTCAAAATGAAATATTAGAATTCGACCCCGATTCTAACAATATTATCTCTGAACGGTTTATAGAATCCGTTGAAAACGTTAAATCGCTTTACGGTTTAGATGATCGCAGTTTAATTATTTATGCGAAAGGAAAACTACGAGGCGCAGCGAAACTGTGGAAAGAGTGCGAGCCAAATATCTACGACTGGCAGTATTTTAAACAACGATTTTTAAATAACTTTGCTACGCATGTTCATTCCATAGACGTGCATCGCAGATTACGAGACCGCAAACAAAATCTCGATGAATCCCTTCGAACGTACGTGTTTACGATGAAAGCTATAGCTGCTCAAAATATTGACGAGTATAGTCTAGTAAATTACATTGTACAAGGATTACGGGACCACGAATTAGCAAAGCAATTTTATACAAATCCGCCGCTTACATCAACTGAATTTCTTCATAAAGCCGACGCGTACTATTCTTTTGAGAAATCTCGGAAAAACTTGCCGCCAAAAGAAAAAGACTCGAAATACCCCTTTATTGCTAATAAGGGAAAAACCATAGAAAAACCGGAATCGAAAATAGGCGTTAGTCAGCCTGCGAAAAATCAAACAAGTGCAAATGTTTCATTCAAAGCGAGCGATAAAGCAATCTGCCCGTTTTGCACAGACGGGGTGCATCGCATGAAAGACTGTCCTAAGGTCGAATGCGTAAAATGCCATGCGAAAGGTCATCTAGCACGAGATTGCGAAAAAGATAAGGTGCACACGGACGCGACAAAGCGAGCGCTACTTATCGAAACGTCGTGCGATGATATGACAGTTGCATTAAAAATTAACAACATAAATGAAAAAGCACTTGTTGACACGGGATCTTCCTTAAATTGATGACGCAACAAAAGGCCGAAGAATTAAATGTGCTCTATTTAGAGACAGATCAAAGCGAAATTAAACCCGTAAATTTGACTGGATTAAAGGGTGTCACTTGTAAAAATATCGGACTAGCGAAAATTCCTGTGACTATCAACAATCAATTGCTCACTGCGAAATTTTATATAGTAACTAACGACGCTATACCAGTTCCTATTATTCTCGGAAAAAACCTGCTGAATCAACCTTCTGTGGTGCTTAAGGTCGAACGAGGTATCGCAAACATCGAGATTGAAAGTGAAGAGCCACGACAGGTCACAATTTCTTCTCAAGAGTTGCGAATTAACCCCGACTTGAGTGAAAACGACCGCCGCCAAATTGAAAAACTAGTTATGGAGGCAGTTGAAGAAAAACAAGAGCCATTAAATGTTCCCGGCTTCGAAATGGACATTACACTTACGTCAAACGAACCGGTGGTGTTTCGCCCACGCAAACTGTCGCGACCCGAACAAGAATGCGTTGAAACCACCGTGAATGAACTATTGTCCAAGGGAATAATCAGATTAAGTAAATCTAATTACGCAAGCCCAGTTGTTCTTGTAGATAAAAAGAACGGAGAAAAGAGACTATGCGTTGACTACCGAGCGATCAATAAGATCACACTTAAGGATAAGTATCCCTTGCCTCTTATTAATGACCAAATAGACGCACTTAATGCACATGTCTATTTCACGACGCTCGATCTAAAAAATGGATTTTTCCACGTGCCCGTTGCCGAAGCATCAAAAAGGTACACCGCGTTCGTCACTTATAATGGTCTCTATGAATATAACTTTATACCGTTCGGACTCGCTAATAGTCCAGCTACCTTCATGCGATACATACATAAAGTATTCGAACAGCTGATTCGCGAACGAAAAATCCTTGTTTATATGGACGATATAATGATTATATCTCAAAACGTGACAGACGGCATTAAGCGGCTTGAAGAGGTACTTAAAGTAGCAAAAGACTATGGACTATCCTTGAGAATCGACAAATGTACCTTTATGTACACGGAAGTGGAGTATCTCGGGTTCAGGATCAGACATAATGAGATACGACCGCAAAAACTTAAAACGGAAGCAGTCGCCAAGTTTCCTGTACCTACGACTACCAAACAGGTACAAAGGTTTCTTGGATTGGCAGGATATTTCCGGAGGTTCATGCCTTCGTATGCAACTATTTCACGACCCTTAACAAAACTGCTAAAGAAGAATCAAAAGTTTGAATTCGGTCCACAACAGATGGTGGCTTTTGAAAACCTAAAGCAGCTGCTAACAAACGAACCTGTTTTGAAAATATACGATCCAGGAAAGGAGACTCAACTACACACAGACGCCAGCGCCAGTGGATATGGGTCAGTACTTCTTCAACGTCAACAAGATGGATTGTTTCATCCTATCTACTACATGTCGAAAACTACAAGCGATGCTGAATCGCGATATGATTCTTTTGAATTGGAAATGTTAGCCGTAATCCGAAGATTAGAATATTTCCGAGTTTATCTCTTGGGCATACGATTCAGACTAGTTACGGACTGCAATGCCTTGAAACTCGCATTAGCCAAAAAAGAAATTAATGGACGCATATTCCGTTGGTCCATTCTATTAGAAGAATTCGATTATGAACTAGAGCACCGCCCCTCTAGTTCTATGCAGCATGTAGATGCGCTAAGCAGAGTAAACGCGCTGGTTGTAACCCAATTCGACGACGATTTCAGATTGGTGAAAGTTAATCAGGGAAAAGACCCCGAGTTGAAAGCCCTAATTGAAATTCTGGAATCCGGAGGTGAACCGCCAGACGATCACTTCAAAATGAAAAATGGAATTCTTTGCTACCAACAACCCATCGAAAACGCTCTCTTTGTTGTACCAAGGAGCATGCGTAGAAGTGTTGTTCAAGCAGCTCATGACGACAACGCCCATATTGGTACCGATAAAACGATGGAAGTAATTCGTCGAAAGTATTGGTTCCCTAGGATGAGACGTTACGTTCGCAAGCACATTCAAAATTGTCTAAATTGCATCACCTACAATCCGACTTTTTGAAAACCTCAGGGTCGTCTTCACAGTATCCCTAAAGGTCATATCCCATTCCAAACACTCCACTGTGACCACCCTGGTCCCTTAGACAAGTCGCTAACCGGTCATTGTCACGTGTTAATTGTGATCGACGCGTACAGTAAATTCGTGTTTCTGAAACCTACGAAAACGACAGAGACTAAGGAAGTGATCGCAGTTTTAAAAGACATATTCGGTGTTTTCGGTCCTCCTAAGACAATTATTAGTGACCGTGGAACCGCGTTTACAGCCGAGGACTTCTCGCAGTTTCTGAGAGATTCCAGTGTGGCTCATGTGCAAGATGCTACCGCTACCTCGCGCGCGAATGAACAGTGTGAGCGGTATAACAGAACTATAACTAACTTACTTGCGAAAGTGAGTAAAACAGAACGCAACTGGTCCCAAGTATTAGTCCGCGTTCAGCAAGTTCTCAATACTACTATACAAAGAAGCCTTTCGACAACCCCTTCGAGGATTCTACTTGGATACGATCTTCGTATACAATCCGATCAAGCGTTCCGTGATCTGATATCCATCTGCTTGCAAGAAGACGGCGAACCCGACTGGTCGCAAAAACGCGAAGTCTTACGACGAGCTGCGGAGGAGCAACAAGTGACTGTCCAAGAAGAGAACCAGAAACGCTATAACCTCCGACATCGGCCACCGACACGATATGTGGTTGGTGATTATGTTATGGTGAAGGCGACACCTCAACCTGGCCATAGCAAGAAGCTTCAACCGAAGTTCCAGGGCCCCTATACCGTTTCCAAAGTCTTAGAGCATGACAGATATATCGTCAAAGATATCCCGGGAGCACAACGCACCCAAAGACACTACTTTGGGACGCAATCCAGCGATCACCTTCGTCGCTATCTTCCTGATGACGACACCAGCACCTCTACTAGCGACGAAACCGACTCGGACAGCGACCCAATCCCGTCCGACACGTCCGGGACATCAGGATGGCCGAGCTGTAGTAGTCAGAGCCACCGCCATGCTTGTCGTAGTCAGAGCCACCGCCACGCGGAAGGTGGGGAAAGCGCGGAGTCGTCCGATGAACGCCAACAAGTGTGGCCGCGCACGAAGCAAGCCTGAACTTTATGTGTTATGTTTTACTGTTAAGTAATTCATATTTGTTGTGTATTACTGTGTATTCATTTTGTTACGATTAAACCGATCTGCATCCTACAAAGGTAAGTATGAACATATATGTCAAAGCAACAGAATGTACACAACCATAAATAATTCAGCACAATGATGAATTATTTTAATGCTTAACTGCACTTCTAGGTAGTGCAGTGTTATGCTTATAGTTAGATAGATAAATAAATAAATAAAAATTATAATTACTATTTGTTTAAATTAACGAATAAATTATAACCATTATTCCTTATCAAAATTACTTTCAAGTAATATTCCATAAACTTAACTTCTTGATAAGTCAATTAGAACTCAAGATATGTTTGGTTATGTACTCCATTTGTACTCTATTTCTGTTACGCTCATTTTGTCGTTTCGCATGCAATATTTCAAATAATTAATTAGATTCTACTATTCACATTTATTCCTAATATTCAGTACATTTTACCTAACTGGTTAGGCAACCCTATTAACATCATTCCCAATTTTTTAACAAGTTGCAGTTCTATGTTTATCAGCTTGGCCCACACACCTGCATTCTTATAGTTTTGCTTATTTTTTCAAATTTTGGAACTGTTGATAACCTGAGATTGTGGAATGCTTTTGGCAAACTTTCATTCTTTTCTATCCCCGATTCGGTCGTGAGAAGTTGCCCTGGTTTTCTTGCTTCGTTAAGAGCTCTGGATATAGCTCGCTCCGATTTGTGGAGGATATGTGAGGCATCGTAACCTTCTTGAACGCCACGGTAGCTTGCGTGATGCTGCCTGCGTTGGCTGCGCTTTTTGGCGGATTTGTTAGGCCTCCCCTCCGATGGGACAGCGTGCAAGGCTGTTCGCCACCACTCGTCAGCCTTTTTTCTTCCCGCCTGGAATATTTTTTCTACCTGGGATGGTTTTCGTTTTGGAGTGATTTGTTCTGCCTGGGACATGCGGTGCACTAGTGAGCCTGCGTGCTATCCATTGCTGCCATCCTCCTGCAATCGCTGCCCCTGTAACGAGGGTCATCAGCAGCTTGTTGCGAGGCCATCTTCATAGCCGATGAACTGCCTGGTTACCACGTTCATCAACTCAGCACCCGAAAGGTTTTTGTAACGTTATAATTATGTATTGTTATGTATTTGAATGTGACCTATAGATTTGCTACGATTGCTTTTTGTGTATTACGATTTGTGCTTTACTTGCGTAATTAGGTTTTTGATTATTTGGTATACTTACCCGGTTGTTTCTGCAGCCACTTTTAGTTTGCTTTAATATGTTTGCAGCTGCCTTAATAATAACTTTTTCATGTACGCGTAACAAGCCAGTGCGTTGACGTTAATTTGAAATTGCATTAGTTACCTGTCAAAATTGTAGGCTTTACAACATCTGCTACAAATATAAAGAAGATTCAGTCGTTCCAGAATAGAGTGCTCCGTATTGCATGTAATGCACCCTGGTATGTTAGATCTCAGCAACTTCATGCCGAATTAAGCTTCGACACCATATGCCAATACATAAAACTTACCACAAAGAAATTTTTCGAAAATATCCATGAATGCAGCAGTTCACAACACCATCAAATGGGCACAACGGGAATTCACACCAGGTTAAAAAGACGCTTACCCCAAGACTTATTAATCGACCCCCCAATTACTGATTAGGACATCACCCATTCATCGAGGAAGTTACGTTTCTCCTTCTCAGTTTTTATTTTCAAAGACATTTTAATGTGTAATGTGATATCTTGACCATGTATAACATATTATAATGTTGAGCTGGTTTACTTAAATATAAAAAAAAAATTGTAGGCTCTGGCTATGCTACCGTCTATGGGATTATTACTGTGTTTAACTAGTTGCCCGTTTCTAAATTCAGTTTCAAGTTTAGGTTTAGAATGACCGCAAGTAAATGGCTTGAAGCTTCTCAGAGCGACATATGAATTTCTCGTAGGTCCTAGCACCCCTTGTGAGATCTCATAAACTGCAGGTACCGCCCTGTCTAAATTATGTTTGCAATAAAGTCAATTAACTAAACCGACTCTCGGGGTAGAACTTTAAACTTTCTTTATAGTTGCGTTATTCGCACTCCAAGTCCCGGTTCGGATCGCACTCTACTTAACGGAGTCCATTTGAATGTTTAAGGCTTTTTGGTTGTGATTTTAGATGTCGATCTTTGCTTCACGGTGATTGATACTATTTAAAATCAGAAATGCTTCTGCGTTTATTTATTTAATTTATGATTTGGACTCTAACTAGGTGATTACGTAGCATCTAACGCTCTTCTGGCTAGTTTTGAATTACGTAGCTATACTCCTTTTTTTATAGGTCAACTTGCTGTAATATGCTTGTGATATACAGATTGCTGTAGGCAACTAGGACCATAGCAAAAGCAAGGGGACCTTACATGTGGCCGTAATTGTATTTAAAAAATTTAAAAATCGAATATAGACCTTGTATTTATAATGGTCCTAACGACCTACCGCTATCGTACATTGATTGTTCGTTTGTTAAACACAATTACAGCAACATGTAAAGTCTCCTTGCTTTTGCTATGGTCCTAGTTGCCTGCCGCAATCTGTTCGTTGGATTGTTCTTTTCAAATATTGTTGGTATGTGTTTATATATGTTTTTATGTATTGTTTATGGTATGTGCTATAGAACCAGTCATGAATAAATCTCGTTACTAGTTACTATTTTGGTTTGCTTGGAATATTTATTACCTTGGGGAGGTCCGACCTAAGGATTTGTCCAGTGGCGTAACTAAGATTTTGCTCTGGGGGGTGTTCTGAAAGAGTGATCAAGCTTACAAGAAAAATTAAAAAAAAAGCCTACCATAAAGTATAGTTGATTTCATTTTTACAGGACTTGCGGTAGGCCTTGATTTAACTTTTTGACAGTAGGGATAGACCACCTAGTTACATTTAAGAACTTATTTTTTGCTGATTATTTGCTTATTATTTGCTTATTAACCAAAAGAAGTCAGAAATAATTGTTTGCTAAATAAATAACAACTTAGCTTGCTTGTAAAACAAAATTGCAAGATAATGCCTGTCCTTTCACTAACTCCAACCTATGAAAATGTTAAATGTCATTTTGACTGTAAAAAATTAGTTAAATCTGCAAGTTCTATAGAAATGAAAGCAACCATACTGTTTATTGATAAACAATAAAATCATTACAATTGTAACACAATTTATAGTAGTAATTCAAGTTTTGTTGTTTTTTTGCTAACTCGTTTATAATTTCATCTACGTCCACCTGCAGTTCTCTGTGTAGGAATAGCATTGCTAATCCATTCAGCCTATATTGCTATGTTGTATTTCGGAGGTAAGTCTTAATTCTATTCAAGGTGGAGAATGATCTTTCAGCTGTTGCAGTTGACACAGGAATCGTTGCAAGGATTTCCAGCAACTTGAATATGTTTGGCAACATGTCGTTATTGCACGTAGCTAGCGCATCCATTCAGGGCCGGACTGGCCTACCGGGACACCGGGAAATTTTCAGGTGGCCAGCCCCGAATTATAAATTACAAAACATAATTATTTATTCATTGCATACTTTTTATCACAATAAGAAATAACCATATAGCCCGCGCCGCGCCATACTCACGCCTGTGGCCTACATTAGGCTGGATTTTTATAAAGAAGCAGCGCTTATACACAGATTACTTATTGGCAGAAGGTGAATAAGAAAAGAATGCCCGGCGAAAAAGCCGTTGATGAACCTATCATTGATGCAACTAAAAAATGTAAAATTGAAGTCTATAACACTGTAATAGAGTTGTAACGAGTTTAGAGAATAGGTTTTCTAAACACGCGGTGATGTATTCCGAACTAGCTTCGTTGGACCCTAAAAGTTTCACAAACATCAAATCAATCCAAGAGCTACCAAATTTGAAAAATTTGTTGCAATTCTCAATATTTACCTTACCATCACAGCTGATAATATTAGAAAAGAACTATATGACTTTTCTAGCAAGTGGGACAATTTACAATCTAATGTACCAGACGAATGCAGCAGATGCTGATGAAGATGATGCTTATGCTTCCGACCATGACAAATCCAAAAATGATAAAAAAAAAAGAAACGGACGAAGGTAGTAGTCATCAAACAGTTCATAAGTCTTGCAAGGTATGTGATTGCTGCGTATGCCAGATGCTTTTAAGGTACAATTTGTATTCAAAAGCTTATTCAAACATTTTTTTAACTCATAAAAAATAATGTCCTCTTACTTTTGTCGACCACTCAAGTTGCATGTGAACGAAGCCTTTCGATTTTGAAATATATGAAAAACCGTTTACGCAGTTGTTTGTCTCAAAATCATCTAGACGCTTTCATGTTGATGACGTGTGAAAGATATATTTTAAGTGATTTGGACAATGAAAAAATAATAAATTTGATTGCTGAGAAGAGCGAACTTCTAAAAAAATTTTACTCTTTTAAGTACATACTAATATTATCTATTCTACTGCATTGCGATTGAGCCCATATTTTTTTATAATGAGTCATTCACTTATTGTCGGTTTTTAATACATGTTTTGTGCATAAAAAGCTAGTTGCATTTTTCACTTTTTCTTCGTTGAACTGTGAACATTTTAATCAAAGAGTTATTGACAATTTACTGTGCCGATGCTCAAGATCTATGTATGAATTTCTCTGTAAATAAAAAAAGTTCTTAGAACCGTAAGAGTCAATATTTGAATGTTTTTTACCGATTGGGGGGGGTCCGGGGGATCCCCATGTGGGAGGGGGGTCGCCAGACCACCATCCCAACCATATTGGCCCGCCTCGTTATTCTTTTCCCGGCCTGAATTTTTGCGCCAGTCCGGCCCTGCATCCATTGCAATCTTATATGGAAGATTTTGTACATTTTGGAATTTCCGGTATAATTTGAACTCAGCAATCACGTCCGAAGGAGGTTCGTTGAGATCGGATTTTAAAAATGGTCGAGTCCGAATTCTGAATATAATAATTGATATTCAATTACACATTACTAAAATGTAATTTTAGATTTCTTGTTTAAGACAAATTTTAGTTATTCCTAAAGCCTCTGGGGGGTGTTCCGACACCCATATCACCTCCCATAGTTACGCCACTGGATTTGTCTATGCCGAGGACTTAGTTTCTCTTTCAGCTCTGCTGGAACCCCGACCCTCACGACTAGTTAGCCAACCTAGGCCGATATTTACCAGCTGGCAAAACACCAAATACAACTTTCGCCAACAGGCAAGGGCCGTCCTTCGCCATCCTTCGTTACACTGCACTTTTAGGTAGTGCAGTGCTATGCTTACAGTTAGATATATAAATAAATGAATACAAATTATTTACTATTTGTTGAAATTAACGAATAAAGTATAACTATTATTTCTTATCAAAACTACCTTCATGTAAGATTGAATAAACTTTACTTCTTCATAAGTCAATTACAACTCAAGATATGTTTGGTTATGTACTCTATTTTCCTGGCGGCGTTGCTACATCCCCAACAGGACACTTCCCCAGGTTGCGGACATGGGAAAGCTCGCTAGATACAGCGGGTACCGGGGAAATAAAATACCCGGGGCGGACAAAAACTAGAAAAGGAAGGAAGGAAGCAACTTTCAAGTATTGGATTTAATGGTTCCTAATAACACAACAGTGTTGAATGTGGTATTCTGTTGTAAGTACAGCACTTCAGCATAACCGCTGGAAAGGTACATCACTCTTAGTTATATAAACGACCACTAATTTGCCAACCCTCACGGCTAGTTGGGTGTTTCAATAGCCAACTCCTCTCATATAACAAATAAAATAAAAGTATGTATTATCGATAACCTCATTTTACATTGCCGTTTAGAGGCTGGTGCTTTATGCGCTTGGATCTGTTGGTACAATGCTCGATTCGTCCAGGATTCGTGATACAAAGTTGGATCGAGCGTTTTGTGCTTGCGCAGCAACCATTGTGTGAGGTGTGTGTCATGGCGATGTGTTGACCTTGTTACTCTATCTCTTAGGTCTGTGGTTCTGAGTAGAGCACAGTTAATTTGGTGACGAATAGTGAATGGTCTCACCCAGCCCTATTCCAATCGCCAAGGCTGCCGAAAAATTTCAGTCCCAGCGGGATTCTAACCGAAGACTTTCTTAATGCAAGCCTAGCGCCTACCCAACTGCAACACAGGGTCGATTGCATCAGAAGCAAGACATGAAGAACTTTTACATGAAATAGCTCTAATAAAATGTGTCCTTGGAATACCGGAAACCAGGCTCAGAGGTGAAGGACTGTACAAATTGGCAAGTGGACAAACGCTATTCTATAAAGGTAAAGACAATGAAATCCTTAGCGGAGAAGCCATAATAATAAACAGAGAAACAATGCCAAGTCTAAAAGTAATAAAATGAATCACAGACCGGATTATATATATAATAATAAGGATAAACTCAACAACTACAATTAAACAATACAATGCTACACACCAACAGCAAGCTGCGAAGAGTAAGAAGCGGAAGCCTTTTATGAAGACTTTGAGCACAGCCATAGACGAAAACAAAACGAAATATACAATACTGCTTGACGACTTCAATGCGAAAATAAAAATAAAAGAAGACCCAACAGAAGAATTTATAGGAAATTATGAAATAGTTAACCGCAATGAAAGAGGTGCTACACTCCACAACTTTATGGAACAACAACAAGTATATTGTATGAATACCTTTTTCAAGAAAAACCCTAGTAGAAAGTGGACTTGGGTTAGTCCAAATGGACAAACACACAACGAAATAGACTATATCATGACTGATCGCAAGCACACCATACAGGATGTAAACGTGTTGAGTAACTTCCATACAGGAAGCGACCATCGCTTGCTAAGATCGAAGCTAAAGTTTAACCAAACATTAGAAAGAAAAAAAATGGTAACACAAATCAATCTTCATTCGACATGACAGAATTGAAGGAAAACTCCCAGACATGTCAAGATGAGTTTAAGAAAAAACTCAATAAAAGCAAGGTAGTGCAAGACATAAACAACATAAATGCAGAAATAAGGCTTTAGGCTTTAGAAGACTTCGTAAGTCAATGTGCGACAAACACACGAAAAAGGAAGAAACAATTATTTGATAAGACAAAACATGTACTTCAATACAGAAGGCAATTAATAAAATAAAATAAAATTCAAAGAAAAAGTAGTAGAAAAGTTAATACAACAGAATAGAGGCTTAAACATATTAAGAAGACAGAACGCGCCAAAGAAAGAAATCATAAAGGTAAAAACAAAGAAGGAGAAATAATAAACAACAGAAGCAAAATTCTTAGGAGAACACAAGAGTTTTACCGAGACCTAAAGTTTCAAAAGGAAGACAAAAATTAAAAAACGGAATTGTACAGAAAAATATTTAATGTAGGCTCAGAAGATATACCACTCAGACACGAGAAAGAAATAAGACATGTACTACACAAAACAAAAAATGGTAGTCTCAGGAAACTGTTCAATGCATGATTAGAAAAGAGAGACACCCCCCAAGAATGAGTAAACACGATTGTAAGTTTGTTGCATAAGAAAAGCGGCGCCGAAAACCTGGAAAACCATCGCCCAATAAGTTTAGTTTCGTAGATATATAAACTATTTAGTAGAATATTGCTGAACGGACTAGAAAACAAGTCGGATCTATGTATAAACAAAGAACAAGCCGGGTTCAAGAAAAATCTTAATCGATAGAACCATACAATATAACATTCGATGTGGCTGACCTTTGTTGACTACAGAAGATCTTTTGACTGTATTGAGATATGGGCGATAGGAGTGGATCACAGACGTAGTAAAATAACAAAACACATATATTACAACGCTACTGTACAAATAAAACTTCATAATAACTCCGAGAAAATAAACGTACAAAGAGGAGTCAGACAAGGTGATTTAATATCCCTAAAACTATTCTTAATCACTCTAGAGAACTTCTTTGAAAATCTAACATGGCTAGACGAAAGGTATCCTGATAGAACGACAGACATTAAACCATCTATGCTTTGTGGACGATATTATAGTAATAGCTACGGAATAATTTCAGGCAATACTAAATTAACTCCAGAAACAATCCGAAAAGGCATTATTAGAAATGAATATAGATAAGACAAAAGTCTGCACAAACGACAAAAACAACCAAGAAGATGTGATAGTATACGATAAAATCATAGAAGTAGTGGAAACTTACATATTACGTTGATGTGCCCCTTTTTATGTAATTAAAATAAATAAATAAATAATTGAGTACCCACACAACATAACCTTGCTTGATTTTGGATTTTATTTGCCTCTCTCTTTAGGAACAATTTAAAATATGATTATTAAATTATTATGCTGAAGTATAATAAAGGTATGTTGCTTTCTATATTTTATTCATTAGCAACCTATTAAAACTTTTGCGCCGGCTAGCTATTGAGACTCGTACCTACAGGGTTAGGTTGTTAAACTTTAGATGAATTTAACCATGGTATGGCAAATGCTCAATTGTAACGAATGGCAGATAACATTAAACATTGACTGCAAGCAAAGCTGTACGAAAGCACAGAAAATTCAGTGCATCTTGAACACAAATAAACCAACAATCAGTCAGTTCACATGAGGTAAATTATAACAATGCATTTCAAATAATCAAGTACGTTTTGCTAATCTGGAATTTAGTTTTCAAGCGTAAACCCACTCCAACTGTATTTGTTTTTTTTTCATGGAACGCCAAATTCACTTCCGGCCTCCGCAAAATTATGCTAAGCTCGTATCTGCCTCCTGGAACGGTTTCAGCTGCTCCTGCCTGCCTCTGGACCTCGAACCAAGCCTTTCCCAGGTCAGGCCACGGTTCGAAGGGACGCCAAGCTTATAGCTGATTCCTGGCGATATTTTAGCGGTGGCTGTCTTCTTATAGACCACAAACAAGGCCTCCTCTAGACGTTGAACTCTGTTTCCTGTTTCCTGCAGCTCCAAAATAGTAAAATTTTAGCTCGAAAGGCTATCACACACAGGCGAAGCTCCAGGTGCAATTTACTCTGGAACTGCGCTCCGGAACACAGCCAAATTAACCACAGCTGGTCTCGGCACAATGGCAAATAAATAAAACTCACAACTGCGTGCCAGTGATATACTTTTCCCAACAAAATTAATCAAAAACTGGGAGCCAAACAATACACAAGCCTTCGGCTTGGCTTCCCGTACAAACCGCAACAACCGACACTTTAGATCACTATAGCAACATGATTTACAATTGTTTTTTAGTAAGTTTACAATCTTTGATTTTAATTTCTAATTGTTTTTATAAATGTGATTCTGAATACTCTCACCACACTTTGGTTGCACGTTTTCACTTTTAGTAAAAAACCCTGTAACAAGCTATTAGCACATCCTTGTAGCCTTCTTTATTTCTCAGGTTGCTATATAAATGTTTTTTTTGCATTAATCTGATCTTTTTTGCAATGCTTTATAACCCTTTAGCTGAGTTATCGTTTGTTCGCATTTCGATATGACTGAAAACGCTGCATCAAACCTCTGTTACGCTTCGAAACGTTTTAGTACTTAAGCGATTTCATTATCGTGCCTTAACGTTACACAATTAACCTGTCAGCCATAATAACTTAGCTACATTAGCCATATTGAGCAGAAAACTTGAATAGAAGCTAAATGCAACCCTGACGATACTGTCTTATTTAATCACTAACCTCTGTTAATTAAATACAGTTATTGCTAATCATGTTTTATGTAATTATCAATGTCTACTAGTGACTTATATTGTTGCAATAAATAAAATACCAATTCTGGGCGTATTTGAATATTTTATTAACATTCGTGTGTTAGCAATGCAATCAGAATTGCTGTAAGCATCATAGCATTACAATATATCTGTGATCACTACTCATATTGACAGGAGAAAATCAAACAGCCGAAACAGAAAGGAGAATTAAGCTATCCTGGGCGGCGTACATAATAGTGAGAGACATCAGGACAGCGAACATCCAACTACACTTAAAAACAAAGATATATAATGAATGTATATTACCAGTGACGAAATATGACTGTGAAACTTGGACCTTCACCCAGAAAAACGTAAACAAGCTACGTGTACATCAAAGAACAATTGAGCGTCGAATACTCAATATATAAAACTACTGGGCGGTACACGCTGTAAGGAAACAATAAGAATGGTGTACCAAAGTCATCAAATGGTGGCCCTGGGGGGAACATAGAAATAGAGGCAGATCCCTTCAACGCGGGCCAGTCGATATCAAAAAACAGGCAAAGTTACTATTGTACAGAAGAGGAAGAAGATGTACTTTATTTTATGTATAATCGACCCGGTAGAACCACTATATATGGTTAATAAATTCTTTAAAAACTAGCTCAGTTAATACATTTTAATAGGACAACGTTATTCTCAAGTTGGGACGTGCATTGTAATTATTCTCAGTTCAAAATTATGTTATGTTCAAAATTAAAATTAAATATGTAATTTATCAAGCACTTTACTTCAAAAAAACCCCTTAATGCTCTTTCTACTTTATTTCTGGTACTTAGTTATCTGTCAGTAAATGGTTTGCCTTGTGGAATAGCTTTCTGGTTATAAAACTTATCAATGCTATAGATCTCTGTAAGCTTCCACGCAGAGCTGAATTTAGATCGTTTACACCGAGGAAGGGGGGGGGGGGGCGAAGGAGATGACATTTCTGGGAGGAATTTCGAAAACCTTAAAATACAAAGATACATCGTGAATACTTAAAACGCAGCAGAATTAAATGGAAATAGTTCTTTTACATATTAAAGAAACCTGAGTATCATGCGGTAATGTTCCCGGGATGGAATTCTGTACTGCCCGGGGGGGGGGAGGGGGATTTTACTCCCAGCCACCCTCTGAATTCAACACAGCAATGTATGCAACACCTAATGATCCACAGTAGCAAGTTTTAAGTCCTATAAGCATCCGTCCGTTTACCTCAAACTTCTTCACAACGATGGTTATTTTCAAATGTTAAACTTTACACTCCCGTGTATCTCTGCTACATCCAACTGGTAACTCCAATCCATCCACAGCAATTGTTATATACAAGTGATGACCAACGATGTTGACCTTTACACATACGAAATGGGATTTCTCTTTACTTTAAATTGTACTTTATTTAAAAATAATCCAATTTAAATTAATTGCCTACTTATTATTTTATTCACATATCAAATTTCCAGGAACACCTAACAAACTAAAGTATGATCAAAAATTATTTTATTTTATCTTATTATATTACTACTAGCAGTCCGGTGAGACAAATGTCTCATTTAATAAAACAAAAAAGACCATTTTGCAAATAGAACGCGTATTCACCACACGTACGTATATGACGTCATTGTTGGTAGCAAACTACCAGTCGCATTCGCCTTGATAAAATTTGCCTAGAATCTAACCTAAAAAGTTAGGATTATAATTATTATTATTATTATTATTATTAAAGAATAAAAGGGTAAGCGGCAAAGCCGATAATGACCCTTACAAATGATAAAAGTATACAGAACATTGTACATTTCGAATTAATTAAGGCTTACTCTACAAAAAGTTTAACTAACATATGGAACTGCATTCAAGTGTTCATCAAGCATATTTTTAAAAACATTTATATTCCTTACATTTACAACAGCACTAGGTAATGCATTCCAGTGTTCCACAACCCTGTTTGACAAAAAGAATTTGCGGGCGTTCCCATGGAAGCGATCACGGCTCAGTTTTAAATTGTGACCTCGGAGATGGATATTGGAGTTGCGTCTGAAAAAATCTAAATTGCACTCGTAAGAATTATTTAATATTTTAAAGACTTCAATAAGATCGCCTCGCAAACGTCTAAGTCTAAGGCTAGTTAACTGCAACCTTGACAATCTTTCGGGATAACTAAGATTTCGCAAACTAACTGGAATTTTAGTCACTCGCCTTTGTACCTTCTCTAATAGTTCAATGTCTTTTACAAGATACGGGCACCACACCGGAGCAGCATATTCTAACAGGGGGCGAATGTAAGTTTTATAAATTTTTAGCACTAGGGAGGGTGACGGGTTTTTAAACACACATTTAACGAGGTATATTAGACTGTTTGCTTTTTTCACTACACTAATAATGTGCGCACTCCATTTTAGATCACTCGAGACAGAGACTCCTAAGTCTACTTGGGTTTCCACGCTCTTCAAAATCATGCCATTTACAATATATTCCCTCTTAGGGTTATTATGACCTAAGTGCAGGACACTACACTTCGAGGCATTAAGCGTCAATAGCCACTTCGCTGACCAGTCTTGTAGTCGCTTAAGGTCGTCGTCTATGGAGAAACCATCCGTGATTGGGTTTCCGAAAAATTTGGTATCGTCGGCAAATAGTGTTATATTTGATGAGATATTGCGCGTTAAGTCACTTGTATATGCTAGGAAAAGAATAGGTCCTAAAACGGAACCTTGCGGCACACCACTCAGTACGGGATAATATTCTGAGTAAGTATCGGCGACCCTCACACAAAACGTTCTTCCTCTCGTAAAGTCGGAAATCCATCTCAACAAATCGCCTCTTATACCGATATGCTCAAGCTTTAGTAGCAGACGTTCGATAGCGACTTGGTCAAATGCTTTAGAGTAATCAAAGTACAACACATCAAGAGGCTCACCTTGGTCAAGGGATTTAGTCCATTCATTTAGATTTGTAAGTAAGTTGGTGACGGTTGATCGTCCAGGTAGGAATCCATGTTGAGTCTGCGGGATGATGTGGTTGTTCAGGAGAAACGTTGTCAGATGCTTCGCTATTATTCGTTCCATACACTTACAAATGGTCGACGTTAGACTGATAGGCCTGTAGTTTACAGGGTCAAGTTTGTCTCCTTTCTTATGTATTGGAATAACAATGGCGCGCTTCCAAGAACTTGGAAGCGCACCATGTTGTAAAGATCCATTCATTAAGTTAGAGAGAGGCATACGAAGTGATTCAGCACAATTCTTTAACACAAGGGGATGGATGTCATCGAGTCCTGGGCTAGAATCGGACTTGAGCTGTGACAGGACTTGAAAAACTTGGTCCGTATCGAAGTTGACTGTGGTCAAGCTATTTGAACAGCGAGTGGTTGGATCAAGTACTGGTAGGTTTCCCAGGGGTTCCTCCAAAAACGATCGTGAAAATTGTTTGGCAAATAGGTTAGCAATCTTATTAGGGTCTGTACACACGGAGTTGTTATCATCACGAAGTGTCAGGGTTGTTATGCGAGAGGACAAATTGCTTCTAATATATTTGTGAAAATTTTTTGCGCTTCCTAGTACAATGCTGTTTTCATAGTTGGTGCGGGCTGACCTAATCAGAGCCGAAACAATGTTGCAACGCATGCGAAAAACTCGATAGTCTACCTGTAGTCGAGATTTCTTATACACGTCCCAGAGGATACGCTTTTTCTTCAGCTGTTTCCGAATATCATCGGTCATCCAGGGCTTGTCTCCAACATGTTTCGTCTTTCGTTTTAGAGGAACAAATAGCTCTGATGCAGAATTTACATTATTAATTAACTTGTTCCAGTGGGCGTTGTAGTCTTCTTCATTAGCTGCAAACACTACGTTGTTGTTGAAAAAGTTTTTGATGACTGTATAATCTGCTGCCCAATAGTTTCTTAATACTCGATTATTCCCAGTTGTATTCGATAGACGATCATCATTTATTTGTACAGTAGCTATCAAAGTTAGATGATCACTGCAGCCAATTGGTGGATCATATTCAATAAACGAAGGTATGTTAGGATCTGTAGTTAGGATTAGGTCAAGGGTAGACGGTGTGGTAGGTGGGCGATAGCGTGTAGGTAATTTGACTAACTGGCAAAGATTAGAATCACTATACATATTAAGAAAAAGAGCTGAAGGACTCGTACCATTCTGGGAAGTGGGGGAGTTCCAATCTATGTCGGGGTAATTGAAGTCTCCAAAAATAAGCAGATTTCGTTGACTTAGTGAAGCCTTCGTAATTGTATCCAAGAGCGATAAATCGTTTTCAGCCGATGAACTGGGGGGCCTGTATATACAAGCAAGGATGAAATTAAAAGTATTTATTTTGACGTCAAGCCATAATGTTTCAATTCCGGTTGTTGAGAACTCTGTATTAGGTTGAATCCGAACATTACAATTAGCAATTGTGGTAGCCACGTAGATGCACACTCCTCCGCCTTTTCTGTGTTTGCGATCGCAGCGGTATAAGGTAAATCCAGGGATGTGTATTACGCTGTCAACTATGTTTTCTGTAAGCCACGTCTCAGAGATAATGATAAATGCTGGTTTGATTTTATCAATGTATATAGTGAGTTCGTTAAATTTTGCCTGCAGGGATGCGATATTGGTATATACAAATTTTAATTCTATAATAGGCAAAGTATTTATCGGTTTTTTGGAACTTGCAGTTTGTTTACAATTTTAGGTACATTGCGAATATATTTAATGGTTAGATCTGCTTCTCCGTTATCAATTCTGGTTTTTAGTTCCTTTTGTAGCTTAATCTTGTAATCCCTTTGCATTGGCGTTTCATCGTTAACAATTGATACTCGCTCCTCACGTGTTAATTTATATTTATTTTTTAGTACGGACACGGCATCAGCGGTGTTCGGAAATATAATTTTTATTGGACGAGGCTTATTATCTGCGATCTGCTTGCCCAGGCGGAAGATACGAATATTATCAGTCGGCACTGTAGAAATTTTCCTAATAATGTCAACAGATTTCGAAGTATCGTGGGCTATACGTTCAGTTGCTAAATTAGCTGTAGACTCATTAATACCAAACACAATAATATTATGGGCACGTTTTGAACGCTCGGATATTTCGCTAATCAAATCTTCAGTAAATTCGGGGGGCAGCATAGTTGCTGGTGACTGATTTTTAATCGCAGCTAGCTCAGCACGCATTTCATTAATAGTTTTTGTAAGTTCGGCGATCTCCAGACGACGATTGGTACATAGTTCGCACAGATATTTTAAGCGGCGATCTTTAGCATTGAAACATTGAATTTCAGATCGAGTAAGGCCTGAACACGTGGTATGCACAGGACGTTTGCATTCGTCGCATTTTATCTCCTTTTCAGGATTTAAATCCCCATCGCAGGCACTACATTTACTTAGAGGCATCGTCACGATAGTTACAATCACCTAACAATTGGTTGTAAATTAATAATGTAAACCAACCTTAGAACCGGCGAAAATCGAAATGAAGCGAGAGCACATAAATGCACTGCACACTCTTGCCCAACTAGAACTTTGTGATAATAATTAGTGTTAGAGACTGAAATTCGGTTCCTGACCTGACATGACCATTCCAAACATATAACTTTAATAACTTTTTTCTCTATCTCTTACGGTTTGGCTGCTGAAACAGCGTCCCAGACAGACAAAACAGCGTCCCGGACAGACACGTCTATTAGATAAAGGATAAGAATATCTCCTCAGCAACGAGTTGCGTTAAGATGCAATTAACAGCAGTAGTGTTGTTAAGAAAAATAACAGAACGATACTTTTTTAGCATTTAATCACATGTTGACAGCACTGAAGTGTATTGTTAGTCTATGTCAAATTCGATGTAAGTAGGTTAGGTTTTGTTTGTTATTTGACACAAAATGACGCAAAACTTAACCTGAAAATCTCAAATTTAACATAACCTGACAGTGCTACCAACAATACTGTATTGAGTGATACCACCACAGCCATAGCAGATATATGTCTGGCTGTTGTGTCATTAATAACAATTTTTCCTATTTTTTAAAAAGATTAGTGTTTTAGGATAAAATAAACCGTGTCACGATATATGTAACGTTATCTGCTTTCTACATTACTCGAAAATTTTAAAGAACTCGCTTCTAACGTCGCTCGTTCATTCAAACTATTCTCTCGTAATGTAAAAAGCTTGATAACGTTACTTGTATCGTAAATTACTATTAATCAATTATGGCTATGGAATTGTTACTAATTTGTTAATGCAATTACGGTTATACTTAAATGTCAAACTTGACATTTGATTTTTAAGTGACTTATAGCTACATTGATCACTTAGGAATTATTCCATAACCACGCTAGATGAAAATAATTTTTGATCATACTATTTGTATAACTGAAAGTAACAACGTATAGCTCTGAAGTGTGCGTGATGAACAAAATGTACCAGGCAAAAAAAGGTCGTCAATGAAATAGACTTTCGGAGGAAGAGTTGTGAGTGTTGAAATTGGAAAGAAGACATACTATGACGAAAGGATCTAAATCACACGTTTATAGCCATCGTACGTAGAATAAAAACACGCATCAATGGCAAATACAGCAAAGAGAAAAGCACGAACTAGGCGAAGAGACAATGTCGAGGAAGCGATGCCATTCGGGAACCTTCAACAAAATAGATGGGAAGATCATGGCGAAAGCACGGCGTAGTTCTATTTAATGCCGTTTGTGTGCGTTAAAGAACACAGTCGAGTGTAGTATATAAACGGGCCACTCTCTTTTTCCTTTCTGTATCAAATTTCCATGGTATTGTTATAAATGAGATCTTGGTATGATTATTGTCTAGCGTGTAGATTAGTTAGAGAGGCATTAAGTACGTCCACAAACAAATCTATTCAAATACTGTTGTACTCCAACAAAATATAATCGAAGAACCACAGCGCTCTGGTAATCTTGGCTAATGAAAATTTTCCTGAAATTAATCAAGTATCCTATTGTTCTATGTTTTCAAACCGCATACAAGAAACTCAGCAAGTGGATATGCACTTAAGCGCGTAAACGACCACATTGCCCAATTAAACGTTGTACTTAAGATACGAGACCAACGCATTCTAGAATTTCCTGGCATTCTTACGAAAGTGTAACACCGTTCCCAAGCAGTAAATTATTATTTAAAACCAAATTAACTCTCGAAAAATCTTTTGATACGATTAATAATAGCTTTTCTACCTAGATCCGAGCAGTTGTATTATATCTTACAACGCAACTTTGGTTGTGCAAAGTTCAGCTCCATTTCTTAGCATTATTAGTAATTTTAATTTTTCCAGAAAATTTTTTAGCTGTATAAGTGGAACTCGCACGTTTCCAACAACTGAATGCTCATTTAGTTTCAGGAGAAGGAAAATTCAAGGAAGATAAAATAAAATATAACAATGTAACCATAAAGCTAAAGCAACTACTAATTAAGCTACGAAATATCACTTTAAGATTTCCCTAACTATTTGGGTTGCTATTTTTATTGATTTTCTATTTGTTTTTTAATTACTTTTCCAAGGATAGAAAATTCTTAAACTTTTTCCTTTTTTAAATATTTCTCACTTATCGCTTTATTATCACCTCGTCATTCTCTGTGCTTTCGCCTTTGCCGCTTACTATTTTAGTTCTTCCATGCTTATCACTAAATCAAATTTTCTTGCTTTAAATTTAACTTGATCATACCCCAAGAATTTGGGATTTTTAGTTTTGATTTTTCCACTTTTGTTCAATATTGACAACTCCTTCCAGCACTAATTTGAATAGTATTGTCGATTTTGATAGCTGGCCATTATATCTCACTTTAGTTCGATTCCCGATCGCGGAGAGGTTTTTAAAAATAAAAAATGTGGATGAATACCTCTACAGAATGCCATCATTCGGAAGTGATGTATCATGTAAAATATCCTTTACTACGTTTGGAACTCGATAGTCTAGGCAAAATTCGAAGTAGGACTCGTGGGTAGGTACCTCGTGATGTATGCCTCGACCTTATCCATGGGGTTGGAAGAAAGGGCGTATGAAGGCCTACTTGCCTGACATCAGCCTCTCCAAAACTGATACTAACTAACTAACTATCTCACTTTGCTCTCCGTATTAGTCAATGTTACCGTTATGAAGTTATTTTAGCTCCTTATCAATGTTAAATGAGTCTAAGATGTTAAATATCTGTTTTCCATTTTTACGCTTGTTTGAAATATATGTTATTGTTGATATCTGGTCTATTACTGATCTGTATTTCCTGAAACTTCATTTTCTTTTCTGTGATTAGTTCCAATATTCCAATAATGCGCAATTACTATGGTTTCTGTCAGTTTAATAACGATAAAAATTAAATGTAAAAATTTAAAAGCAGTTAAAAATGTGTCTGAATTTAATCGCCTTTGAATAAGTTTGATATCATTATCAAAGGTGCTTCATCAAGTGGATTTTATCTATTTATTCAGAAAATAGTCATGCCGTATATCCCGCGTGCATGTAAACATGTAAACTAGCCGGAATAAATTTTGATGATTTTCGGTCAAACTGTTTTTCTCTGAAGAAATAAGTCTTGTAGATTTTTCCTGTTAAAAATTTTTCGTACTCGATGATGGAGATTTTTGATGTGGGGCATATTTGCTTGACATATAATTCTTAACAAAACATTCTCACACAAATGGTCAAAATTGAATCGGCCATTTCAATGCATGTAGGATATTACTGTTGATAATACTTTGCATATTGTGTGTAGCAGGATAATTCCTAGATGATTTATACAATATGTTTTGGTCCTCTTTTTATAAATCGGCACAATTATGGATATCTGATATCTTCCATCCATGTAGTCAGTTTTCTGCCTTTAAAACTATTTTTATCGTATTCCATATTTCTACTTCCAGCTCTTCACTCACATATTTGGTAATGTTCATGTATTTCATTTTCACCCGGTGATTTCTCATTTTTCTGTACCTATATGTACTTGACCATTTTCTTTTTAGTTAGTGCCCTTTCTTGTTCTTCTTCCCTTGTTCCTTGCTCTTTTCCCATTATCTGATTTAATGCTTAATTAAGGTGCTCTCTTCGTCTATAAAAATTTTCTCTATTTTCTCCTTGTATGAGGTTTCCATTTTTGTTTTTTATAAAATGCTTCTTCTTGAATGAATTTTACTTACTTGGTCTAAATAAAAGAAGGAAGCGTTGTAATTGTAAAAGAATCGCCTTTCGAGATTTCTTCAGATCTTCGCGTTTCTTCACGAAAACATGTTTTCTTAATTCAGTTTGTCTGTTTGTCTGTGCGCCTGTCTGTCTGTGTCTGTCTGTCTGTCTGTCTGTCTGTCTGTCTGCATGTACGTCTGCTGGCAGTGTACCTAAAAAACTATTTGTTCGACGAAGACAATATCTTGAATGAGAGAATTTCGGTAATGTATGTACAGAGTGAGCACCTTAAAAACTTAAATTTTGCCTGGTTTTGCTTTAGCTCGAGAACTATTCGTTAAATAATATTTATGTATGCTATAAGTGAATAAAGAAACATTTCATTCATGAGGGGAAAACATTAGCCCATGAGGCAAGCCGAGTGTGGCAATTTCTCCGAATAGATAAAATCTCTTTCCTCACGTTTGGCATACATCTTTTAAATACATGCATTTAATTATAAATACGTTTCATACTACCTGATTGTGTAAAAGTTACCAAGATTACACATATGCATTGTGTTAGTTGCTATACATTATAAACTGTTTTATTCACTAGAGAATAATAGCTATTTAAGTAACAAGGAATGTTAGAACCTATTAACATTTGAGGTAGGCAAGTGCAAGCCAAGACGAAGTCGCGGCTTGTTGCTTGCCGAAAATGTTAATAGGCGATACATTCCGAGTTATCTTATTAGATTTTTCCCGCTGCTTATCGAAATTTTCCTAGATTTTTGAAAACATCGTTTGGTTTGTCACCTGTCACCAGGATTAGTTTTCGTGAGTCGTGTTACCTGTGAGTGTCACATGTCATATAAACACTTGCAATTTATAAACAAAACGTCTAAATCTGCATCTTGCTTTGCTAATTTTATTATGCTAGGAACTTAATAATAATATTAAGTTCCGTTGTCAAGAAAAAGCAGCAAACAAATATAATCACCGACTTACACGTTTTGTTACTAAGGCTGTATCACTGACTTACATGATCAGCAGCGGGAAAAGTAACATTTTATCTATCCTCATTATTAAAATGTTACTCTAAAATGGAGATTTTCAGAGATACAGTTTTTTAAGTAGGTATTGGAAAAAAGTAATATTTTGCACATAATTCAGGTGTTTACTCTTGATGGAAATATGCATATTTTGGAGCCCATAGATAGAGGTGAACGCATTCAAAAATATTTTTTTATTATACCTGCATCAGAATCGCCGTTTAAAGCACGCCTGAGCGTGCGAAAATAGGCGATTAAAGCACGCCGAGCTTTAAAGGTTGTCAAGGAAACAAGGTATATAGGTAAGATTATAACTTCATCGCTATCTTTATTTTGCTGACACGACTGAATGCAACAACGGACGTGGACGCGACAACAACGTAAACAATTCTCGTAACTGTAGTAGCAATATTATTATGCCCTCTCGATTTATCATGACAAAAATTATTTTTTAGTGCGTAATTTATTTCTAGTATTTCAGGTATAATAAAAAATAGCGTATTCGTGGATAACTGGTCTTTAAAACACTTGCTCTATTTCGAGCACTCCGGCTACGCCGTCGTGCTCGAAAACTCGCGAGTGTTTTAAAAACCTTGTTATCCACTCATACTTTAATATACTATTTTGTTTAATATTTTTTACATTTTTAGTATCAAACCTTCCACTAACACTGTTTACAGTTTTTTATTCGTTTTGCATACTGGTAAAAGTTTTGTATTTCTTTCCTTCTAATTTTCTTCCATTTCTTTTACCTTATCTTGTCTACATTTTTTTATTCGTCTTCATAACATCATTTTCGGCTCTGACTTATATTCTCTATGTTGTAATGGTTTTAGTAAGGGGTTAATATTAAACAAATATCAAAGTTATTATAAAATGGTTATGGTAGAAATACAAAATAGAATTTAAAATTCAATTGAACGAAACCATAACAGAAACAGAAAGGTTCTAACATTATTTAATTAGTATCCGAAATAAAGTAAAGGATTAAATATCAAATACCTATTCGATAAATATTATTTGATATAGTGTTTATCAAATAAATATAAGATATTAGGTATCGAAAACAATATCACTAAGGAGATTGTAGCAGTACATATCGTAGCTTCTACAGGAATATCGTTCAATATTAATTAATCCTAATAGATAGGCAACTTTAAGCGCAAGACCAGTAGGAGGGGTTGCCTACCCTTTTTGAAATTTAATTTAGAAGGCCCAAGGTTACGTTAATAAAAGAACTATAAATAACAAAAATTATTACTTCCTGTTTAATTGAGAAAGCAAAAGGGCGCTTCTCTATGCAGAAGCGAAGCAAATTGAAAATCCTAGCTTAGAAAGGATACAAGCAGACAATAGTAAGCCTTTATTTAACTCATACAGCATAGTATTAAAACATAATAATTTTTCAGGCAGATAGGATAAATTCCACAAACATTTTCTTTCTGAAAAGGGCAGTTATTATATAACTGGTAGGTAGACGGCAAACTAATACATACAAATCGTAATAGAGGGTTTTCCTTGATTCAGCTCTTAGTGTCACCTCTTTGACCACCAGCTCTTAGGGCTTCCTCTTTGACTACCAGCTCGTCGGTCTTTTTCATTTGACGCCAGTTCTGGTCAGTTGTATATTCGCCATGGAGAAGTGAGTCGATAAGTTACGAGCGATAAGGAAAAGAGAGGACGCAATTAGAAATCTATAACCAGTTAGGAGATCACTCACCAGTCAAGGGCAACTTCTTTGGTTCGATGAGGAGTTCTTCATAGTTAATGTTGGCAAATGGAGAGGTCCAGGTTCAAGGGTTCTCTGCATTAACCGTATGTTAGTCCTGAAAGGGTTTAATATCGTTAGTTAGACTTAAACCCGCGTCATAGCTTAAATATAATTAAATTAGGGCGTAAGCCTTAAGAATATTCAATAACAGATTAGTTTCAAGTAAAAACAATAGTTACTTACCAGGTGATGAGGCCTGAAGTGAGATTAAATCGTTCTGTGACTGTCAAGTTGGTTTTTGGGTCACTTGTCAAATAATAAGTTTTTTTTTCATAAAGGACCTTTCTTATACTACATGGAATGATAACAATTAAACTAAATACCGATCATTAATCGTAATTAAGACCTAGGAAAGAGAAATACGAGGGTATAGAGAGCTCTTTATATTTTCATCTTACGAACCGGAGGTTATTAATTAAATAGGTATAAGAAATCTCCTAGATACTGATAGATTCATTAATCCTAACGTTTTATTAGAACAAATTCTAACTTGTCAGAGAAGAATAAAACTTGCTAAATAATTACATAATGTGTATTAAAATTAGAAAGGTATAAGCCTCTAATGCATAACAATTGATTTGTGGACTGTTAGAAAGAATACGTAACCTTTGTAAACTTATTGAATTTAAAACTTTTTAAATAAAGTTATGGCGCCCATTTCTTCTGATTAATGAACTTTTACCTTTATATGAAAGTGAAACGAACTAAAAATCCCACAATTGTTAAACCCTGATAAGAAACCGTATCTTGAGCTAGTCGGTGAAGTGTGAGCCTTCAAAGGTAAGTAAGTAGGAGGGGTACAAGATATTAGTTAATATTATTTATGTACAAAATAATTTTAACCGAACAAAATGTAAAAAATCTGTATCTGGTTAGAAATTCGAAATCTAACTTTCTATTAATGGTGTTTGCATCTAATTTAGTATCTGAAGGGTGCATATTATAAATAAATCAACGAGGACAATACAAATGAATTTAATTAATAATGGATATATGGAAGAGAATTAATATGGCAGGGATACCATGTAATAAACAATTATCTACAGAAGTAAATACTGGATTTGGATGTAGAACGAATTTTATTTATAAATCAATTACATTACGTGATTTGGATAGCAGAGGTTGGTGTTACTGGATGTAATTTGTATCAAGTTTGGTAGCAGAGTGAACATCTTGTGGTTTGGATAAAAGGGGATATTATCTATCGAATTGTGCTTTGCCAGGCTAGTTGTTTAAAGTTAAATTTTTCGAGATTTATATCTGGTTAAGGTTCATAGTACTGTACTCTCAGAGGCTTGTGGATTTTTGAAAAGATGACGTGGATGGCAGTTGCTTTTGGTTTGCATTGACGGTTCCTGGTGGTCTGGTGCATATGATTTGTGTGGGCATAAGGAGACGTCTGTGATTTTGTGTGACAAAAGAGTATTTTAGGTTCAGTGAGATCTGCAGGTATTTATAGTATAAACTATTATTTTGTGTTTGTTAAATAATCATTATTGTGACGAAATGGTAATTGATATTGGTTTTGTACTTTCATAATTAAAAGTGACAGTGACAGACGTTTGAATTATCACATCATTTAGATCTTGGTTTTACATTAAACAAAAATACGAGTTTTTCAGGAATTAAATACAGGATTGATTATGCGCGAATCCACCTGAGTTTCTTAAGAGTAAATGTTTCTACCTGAGCTAATTAATCTAATAAGTCTAATAACTTTGATAATTCATAATTTACTTGAAAGGTAAATGAGTTACTTAATTTTTATTTTCAAAAGAGAATTGATATAACATAAAACCATTGCATTATAGTCAATTATAATATTAAATAGGCGCTACAACGTCAATCTTAACAAGATATTATTTCGTTTTTTGTGCAGTATTTAGAAATGTTTTAATTTCTCTTTGATACATTTTCTTGTGTCTCGCATTTATCAGTTCATCCAGATTTAAATGCTTCTTCTTTTCTCCTTCTTTTCCTTTGGTTGTTTTACTGATTTTATGTCAATTTATATTCTTACTAAGTAGCAGTCTGTATTCAAATCCGCTCCTCTTTGGCTCTCTATATTCTTCACTCTCTTTGCGTATTTTTCATGGATTAGAAACTGTCCTATTTGGTTTCTGTCGTTTCGCCTTGGCATTTCCCATGTGCTTAAGTGAACTTCCTTGTGGTTGAAAGACGTGTATATAATTTTCATAGTCCTGCTTGTAGCAAAATGTATTAGTTTTAAACCGTTATTCTTCTTTTAATTCATTTTTCTTTTATGTTGGAGCATGCTTGTTATACAAGCTGATATTGTTTTGACTCTTTTTGTGTTTGTATGTATCATATTCTTTCCGATATTGCTTTATATTTTAGCACGTTGCCTTTTATACTTTTATGTATTTTGTTATATCAACCACAATAAAATATGATGTAACCTTCTAATTCGATTATAAAATATCTTTCATCTTTCGTCCCTTGCATTGCTCTTATATGCACTCTATATAGTTGTAGTTCTTGTTTTAACCTCTTGAGAGCTACTTCATTATTTGCTCCTCTTAAATTGCATCTGCTTATTCTCCATTCGTATCTTTCTCGATATCCATTGACGTTGACATTGGTGTCTCCTCTGTTTGACCAGCTTGTTCCTCGTTATTCAGTGTTTAGGGAAGCTGTCTTTGTTACTAGAGGCATATTATTAGGCAATGTGGATAAAAAGATTGCCAAAGCTCTTGAATACATACTAAGTGAGTTTTTTTAAATGTTACAAGGCAATATCTTGAAAACGGTTTCAAATATTTTCATTAAATTTTGGTGAGGTTATAGGGAGATGGGGGGACATATTTAAGCTTATGTTTTATAATTACCCCCCTCTTTATTTCGAGGGGTAGGGGGTAACTTTGGAATTTTAAATGGGATGATGTACTTTTGTTTAGAAAATTCAAATCTACATAAAAACTACGTACAAAACATTTTGGATTTGCGGTTACGGAATTATGATTAACTAAATTTTGATTGAATTTAAAAAATAAATAAATTTTACGAATAAATCAAGTTCACTCATTTCAGAATTATTATTCGTTTCCATGGAAATGAGTTATTTTTACTTAAGTTAGTTGAGAATTTTGACGTTTTAACGATTATTATTATTTTTTATTTTATAACCTAAAATCATAATTCCGTAGTCGAAAAAGAAAATCTTATTTTTTTTTGTACACATACGTAGTTTTTTCCGTAGATTCTAATTTTATAAACGAAAGTGCATCATCCTATTTGAAATACCAAATTTATCCCCTACCCCTCAAAATATAGAAGGGGGGGGGGATTGTAAAAGTTACTTTTAAATATGTCCCCCCATCTTCCTATTACCTCACCAAAATTTCATGAAAATATTTTATACCATTTTTGAAATATCGCTTTGTAACTAAAACTTTAAAAAACCCACCTAGTACACGTATATTTATTTTTTAAGGTTTTTTTTATTACATCTGCGACAAATAACTGAAGTCCAATATCACAGTATACATTAGGATAAGTTTCGAAGTTATGAGTAGTATTTTCTACCTGATCTTAATTTATAGTACGTTCAAGTTATTTATAAAAGTTTCTTTTACACCCTCAGATTTTACGTATATGCCATTAGAATATGTTTTAATGTAACAGTTTTCCTGTCAATAATCTTTCAGTAATGGGTTCATATCTTAATACGCTGTTATAGCATTTTTCTGAAATCACTAGAGCCATTCTTCCTTGTCGTTTCTTAACATACCATAAGATGGTTACTAGAAAATACACGGAATTTGTTAATTATGATACGCTAGTTCACATGTAAAATATTGTATGAGCAACAAGAAAGTTTGTCAAGGGTCTTTGAAATTTTTAAGTCATGTGTATTATAAATTATAACAATATAAAAAATACGAAGGTGTCATGTGACATCTGTTACAAAATGAGGGGATGATATTCTCCTCCTTTTTCTTTTGACGGCTTTTAAAATACTTCCGTTGCATTTATTACTGTTATGATCACGTTGCTATATTAGTCACTGGTATCCACTGTCTATAAATGTCAGTGATAAGGAGTAGGTATAATTTTACGGTCTTTAATACACACGACTTCAAATTCCAAAGGCATCATTGATGATTTTCTTTTTGCTCGTACTATATTTAGTAGTATATTCTATGGACAATCATATTTGGACTAAGATAACTCTGCAAGTCTGTCCCAAGGTGGCCATTCCGGCTTTGATTTACGCATCCCCACCTGAAGTTCTTCGCCACGCGACTTCCAGTAGTAAGTCGACCTCGGCGAAGAGGTCATCAGATCGCTCACTGAGCGATGTGGGACTCGCTGCGTTTTGCTTCATCTCCACGGAGGCTGCGTCAGAGGAGCTGACGTGCTGCAGAACCTCCACGAACACCTCCTGTACAGTTGCAGCATCTTATGAATGAATTACAAGAAGTGCGACCTGCTCTGCGGCCCGGAGATCGCGCCGTCCTCGTTCGCGTCGTGGGCGGCGGCGGCGGCGAGAGAGACGGCGCGACGGCCGTGGAAGAGACGACGCTGCATCGGAAACCTGTCCGGCAAAAACTTAAAAAATTAAACCCGTTTGTACAGTCGGTGCTGAAAGGAGATCAGATTGAGCCTGCCCCTTTATAAATTTATAAGAGGTTTGGTTGCGACACAATGAAGATAAGCGGAAATCGCGGCGAGACAATGGGCGCTTTATGGCCGTATTTTTCGGAAGTAATTCGCCGATCGATTTGCATTCAGGGCCGCGGCCGTAAGGCGATTGCGGCCTGAAATAAGTTAATACATTCTAAAACACTCCTGAAAAAATTGGGCCAATAATTTAAATCCAATATTAGGGAATGACAGCTGTCGCGCCAACTTGTATTGGATTATTCCCAACCCTGAAAGTGTCGTCTAAATTAAATTCTGGAATTTATTTCGCAACTCGATTTATTTGAATTTCTGCGGCGTCCCACCGGAATCGCGCCGCCCCGAAGCCCAACTTAACTGCAGACTGTGATCTTGTTAAATATAAAAATATTATAAGGCCCATACTCCGATGGCGAATTTTTATATAATCTACATGTTTACAATTTTCTTATACTCTACTGCGACATCGGGTTTAGTTTTATTAATTATATTGATTTAAATTTCCACTGAAACTAGGCACCCTGAGCTAATATCATAATATAGAAAGCTAGGTTATGTAAATCCAGCTTTGTTGTATAATTTTTTTGAATAAATAAGCCTAGTGTTCTAAAAAGCTTTAATTAAAATATAAAACTTTTAAATCAGTGCAAATTCCAAAAATCATATAGCACGTAGAAGAGCCAGTAAAGCGGGTTGCTTTTTTCAGCGCTATCTGTAAGCACCGGCACGAATCTTACTACTACAGGAAGATGCTGGGCCACTTTTCAGCACCATCTAACGTAAGTAGCACATGCTTTACTGCTATAGGATGCTGTATTTTGGTTTTCACGGTTTAAATAAGTAATTTATATTGTCACCAAGTCGTAGAATTGTTGAACGGCTGTTTATTTTGTCTAGGATGGGTGGTGGAGAGCGAAAACTGGAAAGTGATCCAAGAAGTAGGTGCTCCACTTTGCCTAGAAAAAAATGTACCTTCTTTGGTTACATAAACCTTTAGAGAGTTCACATCTACCGGCTAGCTTCCGCCTCGGTAGGAATCTAAATGAAAAAATTGATGTGGTATGTTTGCTCGTCGTTAACGATTAAAGTTTAACACAGTGAAAACAGAGTTGAGCTCTAACAATTTGATACATTGCTAACAACAAAGAGCAATACATAATACAGCCAGCTCTTGATAATGTAAACACCGGAAAATGAAAACATGTTACGGTATTAAAAGAACTTTACGACACCCACCCAAGGTGAGCATCGCACCACGGAATCAGTCCTGAAAAACTGGCACACTTGCCCTGAAATCGGTTCGAAATAGGCTAATAGGCCACGGCTGGAACGCTCAGGGAGTCGGGCGTGAGTCACACGATACGTTCTGGGCAAGCGTGTGGCGGCATAATATATATGTATAGGGTATGTCGAAATTATGAGGGCGCCACCAAGCCTGTCTTAACCCGGCTAACCGGGCCTGGACGGTTAGACGGGAGCGAAGCACGCAAAATACTCCGCCGATAGGATTGCTCAAGAATTGCAAGGTCAAATAACAATTTCGGGATTGCCTTATGCAAGGATTGTAATTAGGTGTCAATCCGACCGCGACTACGCAGCTGTCTCACCCACCTGTACGCTCAAAGCTCCCTCGTTCCGTCGCACAATAATCTGTACTTCTGCGCTTATCTGAAACAGAACATGCACAAGTCGAAACAAAACAATAGTTCCCTTAGCTAACAAATCATGTATTGACTAACGAGCTTACAATGGGGCAGCAGAGTGCGTCGCCCTGTATCTAAACTAGATTATTAACTAGGGGCACCAGCTGGCGTGCGCTCTAAACTTAGCGACAGATGTCGAACAGTAATGAACAGTAATGAGCAGTAATGAGCAGTAATGAGCAGTAATGAGTACAAATATGCTGGCGCGACGCCTCATGCAGCGAACAGCAAAGATCAAATTAGCACTCGCGACATGGACAGTCTGCGATTCTAAATGAATGCACAAATATGCTGGCGCGACGCCTTATGCAGCGAACAGCAAAGATCAAATTAGCACTCGCGACATGGACAAATATGACGACAGTGCCTGTAGGCACCAGAGATGTGACGGCTCGCTCGCGTTCACAGCGGTAATCAGTTCAAAGACACATACCTTAATAATGTAGGCGGTTAGGGAGCCTGGTACAGTCGAGTTGCGACAGGCTGCAGTCGTAGGTGGCAGGTACCTTCGATGTTCGACGGCTATAGGGATGAGTGCACATCCGCCTTAATGGCGACATGAAGCGCGTCAGGACGCGTACGACGGGACGACGAAAAATGGGCCACTTTCGTTCTGCGGGACAGATCCTCGTAGGTCGAGATGAAGGGGGCACGACCCCTTACTTACGGAAGCAGGAACTGGGCTCAAAAACACCCACGCTACGCCGAAGACAATTCGAAAACTCTCACACACCACCACCACACAAGCGTTCTCTGCAACGGACTGCGGTTGACTGCCACTTAAGGCGAAAACGTTTGCCACGTAATTGCTGAAGCAGCACTCGCCGGGAAAAAAAGACTGACGCCCCCGCCAAGGGTGGGAGCGCCGCACGAACTCACACACACTATCCGACCTCTTACTCGATCGACGGCTCTCGGCTGAATGCCCAGAGGAAGCGCTGGCAAAGGTCACCTTGGTCGTGTCCCTACGTGACTAAACCTCGGCAGCCAATTGCGGGGCGATAAAATGAAACAAATTAATGCCGGCACCAATGGTATCACGCCTCAACGGCGTGCTTTCTAGAAGATTCGGAATTCTTGCGGGCGATATGCTCGGCTGCCACAGCGCCATCAGAGGGGAGCCCCAACCGACGGGAAATGCTGCGTTTGGGGCCAAATATGTGCGAAATCATGATTCTGGAATTAGGCGATGGAGCCAAATAAAGAACTAAAAGGGTTTAGCATACGGGCACGCTGCCCTAAAGCCTAGGTGGCTATTTAAAATACCAAAATGACCTAAATCAAATGTGCGGAAGATGAGATTGTCCTTGTGCGCAAAGATTGAAAATGGTTTTAACCTAGCAACAAATTGCCCTAAAGGCGTGAAATGCAATTAAGCATCTAAAACAGCAAAATGACTTAACAAACATCGCGCTAAAGTAAACACAAAATTCATACTATAGGATCAAACAGAACGTCCGATAACGTAAACAACCTGTACAGTTCGATAACGTAGACAGTTCTTTGCGACGGTTAGTCACAGATTTATGTAGGGAATTCCCCTCTCCAACACAGCTATGTCGATCGGATGAGTCTGTATGATGCATTTGCATTTCATTTTAGTCATTGTTGAACATAGACGCTAATCTATGTAGAATAAAATAGCAGCTTATTTTTCTTTTCATTAAAAATGTGAATTACTTATCGCTGTCATATGTTTTGTTTTTTATTGTGTTATTAAAAGTTTCTTTTAATAATGTGTTTATTAATAAAATCACGTTCGCTAATGTAAACATTTCGACAATGTGAACACACTTGGTTTGAATTATTCCACGTTATGGAGCGTCTGCTGTATATACAAACTCAATATCGAATTAGTTAACATGATTTAACGATTAAACAATGAAACAATGTATATCACTAAAATATTAAAACAAACAAACAATTTAATTATTAAATACATTTCAATGAGATAGGTTCCAGCTAAAAAAATCTGAAAACGCTCCCAACTTATATACAGGGTGTCCCAAAAAGAATGGGACACCGATTAGCCATAGATTCCTTACGTCCTAATAAATCGATTAAACCTATATACCTTAGTGCAAAGTCCCTTCAGTAAGAAGTTATAGGGCCTTGAAGTTAAATTTTTAATTTTTTGTTATTTTGTTAATTTCCACAAATCTAGAGATATAGATATGAATTTTGGTATAGGCTACATACTTGCTATTATTTAGTACTGCACTAATGGGAAAAATTTCATAAACTAGACTTGACTGTAAGGGGACTTTACCTATCTTTCAAAACTTTTTTTAGCTCTAACTTCGTTATCTGTTAAAATTTTAGGTTACTATCTGAAAGAGAGAATGCACAAAAATAATGTACTCTTATTTCATAAGCATAAGAGCAACCGTTTACCTTAAAATGGCCATCAAAAGTTTAGGTTGTCATTAAGACGTGCTACTATAAAGTAGCCATGATCACAAAAACAATGGGTAATGATTGTAATCAGGTAAACAACAACAAGACATCAATTAATGACATTGGTGACATCAGTTTTTTGTCTTTTGTGCTTACGAAAATGTTGCGACATAACGAACCTTTCAGCATTGGAGAATTTGTTATGTAGCGGCATTTTCTTAAACATAAAAGAACAAATTCTTATGTCACTAATGCCGATAATTGATTTATCATTGTTTTTTACTAGATGACCAATTTTTTTGTGATGATGCCTACTTTATAATTGCACGTCATAATGACAACCAAAACTGTTTGATGGACATTTTAAGGTAAACGGTACATTATTTTTGTGTATTTTAATTCCCTTCCAGATAATACCGTAAAAGTGCCACTGCTTGACAGCTCGTGTCCACTGAGTTTGACTCATATAGTCGACTTGAGCGTAATATCGTGTATTGACTTAACCGATAGAACGTGTTCTATTGGGTTTCAATCTGCTATCTGCTTTATTTCGTAACGATATGCGTTTGTTTTGCCGTGATGTTACACATGGTTGCTTAATAACTTTCGTTGGCGTTTAAGGATTCAAGTGTCATTTCGTCACAATGTGATAGTAAAGTTTGCTTATTCTGTTTTGGTTTCCAAAGAAACCAAGGGCTGGTTTGCAAAATAAAATTACTATCCTTCGAAATCTGCAGAGACTTTTATGTCCGACCCGTTATGGGAGATATGTGATTTGAGGTTGCTTCGTCTCGATTGGGTCTCCGCTCCTTAGTTTTCGGAGGAAATATAAGAAAATGCACCAGCTCCAGGATTTGTGAGAAGGAAGGTATTACGGTAAGTTGAGCTGTTAAACAGTTGTAGGTCACCTTATGCAATTTTCATCCCACTTTTAGATGTCAGTTGATAAGCCTACACTTTCTGAATAAGCCGATTAGGACTGGGGAAAAAACGTCGAGCCGATTAGTAATTTTGAGCACTCCCCGCCTGTACGCTAATGGCGTTTGGTTGTTTCAGGGCTTTTCTTCTTGTTAGTTTGATAAGTTTGCATGATTTCATGTGGTTGTATGAGACAATTTGTAGATGGGGATTCTAGAGTGTTGGATTGCCCTAACCCTTTTCGTTGTGAATTCTATGAATATAGTTGCGACTACGTTCCAGAGTGTATAGTCTGCACCCGAACCAGCATTTAGGAGAGATGGAAGAAGGTTTTCTTGATTTACCGCAATTCAAAATGTAGCGGCTCATATAAGTATACGAATTGTCGGTGAAATATGTTCTTGCTTATGCATGCGCCTTGCGCTTTGACTCTTATTATTAATTTTAAATTTTTAAATACAAACATTACGCTGTGAAGAATACGTTATCACGTAGCAGATTAATATTATTTGCATGTGAAAACCATAGAATTTAATATCTTCTTTCGATATACACTTTATTTATGTGAATGTATTATAAATCAAAGCCATTTTGATCTCTACAATAGGTTATAGATTATCAAAGAACCTGCATTTGATGAAGACAATTTTTAGATATTTCCCTACAATAAGCTCCGTGTACCATATCACCGGCGAATCATCTAACTTAGATTTGCGAGATGTTGAATGACCTAGTTTGTGGCGCCCATATTCAACTTTGATTAGTTTTGCGTTAACCCATCTCTTCCTTCGACATAGTTTAGCAGAGCCATTGAACGCTATTGATTCCGAGACTGTTTTGGACATTCACTGCTCACTATCCTCCGTGTACCATATCACCGGTGAATCATCTAACTTAGATTTGCGAGATGTTGAATGACCTAGTTTGTGGCGCCCATATTCAACTTTGATTAGTTTTGCGTTAACCCATCTCTTCCTTCGACATAGTTTAGTAGAGCCATTGAACGCTATTGATTCCGAGACTGTTTTGGACATTCACTGCTCGCTATTCTGCTTATATTGAAGTGTAAGATTATTGCCGTTGCTATATTTTAGCGTTATTGAGTTTTGGAACGTTCATCAGCTAATAGAAAAACAGGCTAAAGCAATTAAAGTAACCATAAATTCCAGCAGGTGAATGGTAAAGGATTTTCCTCAAGCTTTCTCTCTGTTATTAGCTAATAAACGGCATCCCCATTAGACCCCTTATGTACAAAAAACTGACAAATAAGAAAAAAAGTCTAATCCGGGGTTGATAAGCTAACGACTGGCTTAAATAAGGTAAACTGTTCACCTACCAGCAAAAATAAATGACCTTTTCCAAACTTAGTGTAACAATTAATTACACACTCATGTGCTTCTTCAAAATTCCTTAAAGTAAGAGATGTCCCTTCAATGTAACTTATTATAAATGTGATAACTCTTGAGCTCACAATTTCCAGAAAACTCTGAACGCGGCCTTTGTTTTATGGCCCACGATGCTTCGTAGATAGTTAAGCGAGTCCACTCCTTCTAGAGGATGATCATTGAGGCAAAACATGCATTGTTGGATATTGTGGGAGATGACAAAATGGTTTTCTTATTTATATTCAGCTTTAAATTCAAAAGTTGGTATGACCATAGGCATCCATTTAGGATTTCTTGTAGAGTGTCTGGGGAGGTTGATATTAGAGCACAATGATCAGTATATAATAAGACAAAACACTGTATATATAAGGAAGTAACCTGGGTAGCTCGGGTTAAAACTTTTCCTGACACCGCTAACAGTGAAATACCTCGATAGATCCCGCAATCAGAGGCGTTGCCCTCCCGTTTTTATATGTTGATAATAAGAGCGGCTATGAAGGCTTGTGGAATTTCTTCCATTTTCTCTCCTCCTCCGAGGTTGAGAGTTTGTTGGTAAGCTGTATTTACGCTCACAACTTCTTTCGAATAGTAGTTTCCAACTCCTCATTTACAATGGTATTTTGTAAGCGCTCCAGTTCTATGTTGCTTTGCTTTCTTCTACGAACACATGATTTTAATTCATCTTTGACACAAGTATCCGGTGGTTTAACCAGCAATCTACATCTATACAAGCTTTGATGATAGTGCCCTCTTTGGTACCTTGTCTTCGTACTATGCCGTAGTCACTAAGGCGCCAGTGACCAGGTCTACTACCTACGAAGCAACAACCCGACAGCTCTTCAGCGTGACGTCAGCGCAGGAAATACAAATTGAGCAATAATTGAATTAACTAAGTCGTCTTTTCTCTACTTCAAGAAATTCAATCGTTAGCCAATTTGGTCTTCGAGTGCCAGATACAGGGTGGCATCAGGTACTTTTAAATTTATAAATTTTCTGAACCATGGCGTTAGTAATGCTTGTGCTCGATGCATGTGAACATATGGATGAAATTTGGATATATCAAAATTAATTTAACGTTCATATATGGGTACACGATCAAATTTAAAATGTACTTCATCCAGAATCAGACACGAAGAAAATAGGTTCATTATTTTTGTTAGGGACTCGATCCGAAGAATTGTGATTCATTACTTGACACAAAGATTGTCATAAAACAATACACGCCAAAAAGTTTTCTCACTTTGCCTCTGAATTTTATCCCTAACCAGCTTCTCTCCATCGTTCTTTGACTAACGTTTAGTCTTTTTTGTGGCGGTGGTGGTCACCCGTTCATATGCAAGAATTTTCAGAATACAGGGGTTGAAAACTTTTCTTCTTAGACTGATTGATTAGGGTTTGCTTTTTTAATGTTGTTAAGAAATTTTCAAATGCTACCCATTCAAACCCTATTTTTATGTAGATATCTGCAGTTTGATTTTTTTCTAAATTTTATGAGTTGACCTAGGCATACAACATATTCATCCACAATATGTAGGGTAAAAAGTTCCATCTCCCTACCAGCCTCCTCATTGAATTGCGGTACTAAATACCGTTTGAAGTCAATAAATTCTATCTTAACTGGGTATCGTATTCTGTAATAACAATCGGAAATATCACGTTTGCCCATTGCAAATTTTAAGGAAAATAATGCAGAACACTACATCACGGACAAAATAAAATTGAATAGTAATAGCATATTTTTCAGTGAGCCACAACCTGAAAACAGCTTCACAAACAAGAGGAAAATTTTTTTCGCCGTTTCAGCTACAGATACGGAAATTCCGAATGCTTCTGTCCACGCCGGGCCGCCTATTTGATTTAGAAAGAGTTGAATAAAGAATTCGATGTGATTTCGATACCAAATTGAGGTAAGAGTAATTTTCTTAGAAAGCGTTGATTGATTACGAAGTTTGCGTCGTTATAATTTTTGATCCGAAAGCCGCCTGACGTGCTCGTACCATGTGCGAGTCACCCCAGGCGAGCGTTTTGTAATGTGATAGTTCTCCTTTCGAAGCGAAATACAACTGAACTTAGGCGCTTAATACCTCAAAGCAAGCTATTGTCGATATTGGTTCTACATGGGCTGATGGTCTGTTACTGTTTCACCCCTTCTGTTCTCTTCTATTTTTCTCTTTTCTTGCTTTCTTCTTGTTTCCGCCGTTTTTTTTGCGTGATCCCATTTGCCGATTTCCGATGCGCAGCAGCTTCTTGATTCTCCTCTACATCTTGGAATTTACTGTTTGAGGTAGCTGCATGTGTCGGTCAGCGAAGAATTGGGAACCTGCGATCTGTACATTACAGAGGTAATGATTTAACATTTTCGCTTGTTTAACGACGCGTTTCCCATGTCTTAACTGGAAATTCCACCGCTTGTTAACTTACACCACGAGTGAAAATTGTCCGGTGCAAGCTTTGAACATTCCTTCTTTTTGAATTATTTTCTTTCAGATTCTGGAGGACTTTCTGAATTTCAGTTGAATACACTTTACAGTGCGCGCACCTCGCATCTTGTTCTCTTTAGTAAGCACTTCCGCGCTATGCACGAATTGCTTATTTGTTTCGACATCCGGGCGTCAGCGCCTAAAAATTCTTGGAATATATGCGTGTTACCTTGTGAAATATTAGGGAGGGAAATAAATTCTGAGCAAGCTCTTTGTTTTAAGCAATAACGAAGCTAGGCCCTTAAGCCTAAAGAAGTAACGTTTCACTTCATGGCGCAATAGCGAGACGGAAAATTCAGTCGGTTTGCTGCTAAAAAGAGATGCGTTTTTCTGATGCGGGGGGTGATCATTGAGCTGCCTGCATATTTCGGAATTAATTCCCGTTGAGCTGTAAACTAAGAGAGTCGTGTAGGAATCTTCCTCCGCCTCCCGCGTTTCCCGCGGACGCCGGCGGCTTTAGTCAAGAATTTAGTTTTCGTGTTAACAAGTGTGATGTAATTAATTGTGCCGTCTCGGCGATTTGGTGAACTGTTTGAGCGGAAGTTTGCTGGACGTTTTGGCGCGTTGTGACCGACGTAATAAATTTCCGGGGCGAGGTCGTTTTATTCCGTTTCAGGTTCTGCTCACTTGCCTGTGGGAGAACCATTTTGCCTTAGTGCACATTAAAAACAAAAAGACACCTCTTCATTAAGCCTCGTAAGTTATTCTCGTACCTAGCGTACCTGTTGTGTCGTGTCCTGAATCGCTGCCTTCTTTGAACATCCTTGGAGGTGCTGCTGTCACCGTTTCGAGCTTCGTCGCCGAGCAATCACCAGGCCGGCCCCGTCATCTCCAGATAATCATGATTTAGCTATTTAAGGTAATGTCAAACTTTAATTAGATTGCGCAATTAAGTGCTTCGCGGAAGTGCCGTATCTTTTTTTGTGTGCGCCGATTCCCTTTGTTAAAGGGCCGTATAAATATTAAATTTTGTCGTGAAAAGTAACTGTGAGAAAAGTTTTCCTTGTTTTTCCTTTCGCTTTGTATGTGAATTTTTGTGGTATTGTTTAGCAATTAAGATAACTTTTGCTGGGAGCCCCTATAATTTTCAGCTAGGGTGTACCGCTTGTATATTCAACTTGAAACTCGTCGTGTGTTTGATTCATTAAATACTAATTTTGTTAAAGCCAGCCTATTTATTAGTAGCATTTTAGAAACCTTTGGGGTCTTCCACCCGTAATTGCCAAGGCCACTTGTACTGAAGTGTAAAGTCTAAACATGTTTTTTTTTAATTGATCGAGCCCTAAGAATATCGGCTTGAAGTAAGCTTATCTTTCAGTAGAGCGGCCTCGCAGGTGAGTTATTTTTAAGGCCGCTCTGTGTGCTCCGGCAGACCTGGTGGAGCATGGTGAGCGACGGTGAAGAGGCGGCTCGCAGCGAACCCAGTGCGTTTCTGGCATAGCGACCGTGAACTTTCTTGCTTTGGTCACGGAAGCAATTCCTTTAAAAGCAAGTGGCGCTTTGGGTAATATGATTTTGATTAAAGTTATAGGGTAATTGACGTCGGTTTTTAACTGGGCTTTTGAACTACCCCTTCACGACTGAGCTAAGCCGAGGGTAACAGGAACGCCTCCATCTATTCCGACACATTTTAAGATCTGTGTTATCGTAAAAACCGGCGAACTCTTTACTCTTTTTCCCCGATTTAATAGCTAATGCAATCAATGTCGATTAAAGTAAATTATCATGTAACATGTTGTCGTCTGATGCATGAACTGTTGTGGTTGTATCTGATGTGGATAGATAGTTGGCAATGTCTTCTAAACCTCCAGGATATGATACGGTGTTGTCATGTGATGGAAGAAGGGATGGACCTGACATGGATGGATTTTCAGCGAGAAAAACTTGAAATCTCTTTAGCGTCGCAGCTTCAGATGTTTCTGTCGATAGGATGGTATCGCAGAATGGATGAATTCTTGTCTTACGAAACCCGTTCGTTATCGTCGCAGAACGTATTTCAGCTTTAAACACTGATAAATCCAGCAGTTGCAGGATAAATCCGGGTATGGGGGAGGGGTATTACTACTTTTCCTGAAATACTTTGTCTATAAGTCCAATAACCACGACGGGTCTTTCCTTTGGAATAGAATGCAGAAAGGTCTTCTGAAAGTACTTAGTAAACGTAGACGTTTCCATCCACCCATTTGACATTGCAGTATATGATCTCCCCGGGTATTCAAACCCTTCCTTCGTTAGCCAGGAATCCCCTGCATTTTTACCATTGAAGACTATGAGTGGTGGTAACTTTCCACACTCTGCATTTCCACCCACTAATACTGAACATTTTTCTTTGCCTGGCCCTGCGGAAACTCTGGCTCTCCGCTTTTCACCGTCGACTTTTCCTCGACTAGGATCAATACAAAACTTGTCTATATTATAGATGCTTTCCGGTGGTACATCTGAAGTAATTTCTTTCAGAATATGGAAATATTTAGCAATAATGAATGGATCAACACTTCTTTTTCGAGCAACCTCAACAGCTTGCTATTTTCTCTGGGAAAGACCATGTCGACTTTTGAAATTGCTGAAGCGATCATCTCCAGCTGTTGAGTTCTCGATTGGAGCCTTCAAGTTGTTATTCCTTATACATATGGTTGGTTTTAGTATTGCATAAAGTTTAGAAGCTCGGTATAGCGTAATTTGTTTGCTACTTACAGCCTCTACTGCTTCATTTAACTGTTCTACAGTGTAAGCTGGAGGAGTTTTTTCTTAATATAATGGTGAATAACTTTTTACTGTGATGACAAGTTTTCAATTACTTATACTTGCGTAGGCAATAATATTTGTAGTTCAAGGTTAATCAATTCCCAAGGAACATTTTATTCTAAACTTAAAATGTAGCGTTCGTATATTTACGATCAATTTATTTCGCACAATAGAAGTTTGAACTGCCTCTTTCAGGTTTTCAAGAAGTTTTACTACATTTATATGACAGTTTTAAAGCCATTGCTATGTCGTTTTGCTAAGAAGCTGATTTGCTATTTGCATTGTTTGTATATTAAAGACAACTGTTATAAATGTAGACAGAAATCTGCAAAGGTTACTTATACAAGGTTGAGGCAGAAAATGAGATCAAATAGAATGCCAATGAGTGGTCATGGGCATAAATACTGAGTAAAAAAATTACCAACATGTTATAAGTAGTGTAATTCAATAGATAAAGAAGCCATGTTCAACAACTTATTGTGACAATGAATCAATAAATACCTAAGAAAGAAAAACAGCAGCTGGTTAATACACTTATTCGAAACGACAACACTAATACACTGAGAAACGTTCATAGCAAAAAGATTTGACTTAATAAGAGTGCACATAATCGATTGAGCGAAGTAGTGAAAATGTCTTAATTCAAATGAACTTTACAAGGCCCATAATCACGTATCGGGCCGCAGGACGAGAGCTCACGAATGAATGCTTATACAGATAATATATGGAAGTATCAAATCAAGAAACAAACAAATGCTCTGCGTAATCGCCAGGTGGCGCACATATACCAGCAAAATTACCTGTCTATTATACTTAACAATCAAAAAATCACAGTATAAAATCAGACAACATACAAATCAAAAGACATCTGGTAAACAAGAGATGGTTGTTCACTATCTACATAATTACGATAAAGTTAAATAAGTTCGAAAATGCAAGCAACATCAGAAGCCATTTGCTTTTATCTTTCCATTAACTATTATTTCATTTAGTTTCGAAAAAACACCTTTCAATTCTCATTTGTGTACATTTACGAAACTCATAAAATATATCGGAATTTTATTTCGTAGCCTTTTGTTTGCTTTACTTCGAACTCAATTTTTACGCTCTGTATTTTCACCTGGCCTATATTTTCAACCCTTGATTAAAATTTAATCACAAAGCTGTCATGCTTGAAGTAAACAAAGAGAAAAATTGTCGTATGCATATAAATGCGAATCTGTAAAGGGAATAGTGACTTCTACGTGCCTGTTTTCAGTGTACTTAATAAATGACGACTTAATGATGAGATGAGCAACGCCTAAAGAAATTTCGAAGTTAGTTTTGGTTGATGAAAGTGTTTTAATAGTAAAAAACTAGTATATATTATTGTACAATATCAACGATGGGATTGACGGGTGGAATTCTGCATTTCCAGATTCCTACCTATATAAAGGTTTTTGTGGGTTTTGAAACGGGGAAAAAGGGAACAAAATTGAATCTCTCACCTAACGATTTGAGTATCTTTATGTTAGAATTTGTGGCTTTACACTGAGAATTTTTGATATAAAGTTATGAAAATTGCCAAAATCTTGCCGAGTTATCACAATGGGGTCAACAGCTTGGTTGTAAGAGTAGTGTTATTGGTTAAGCTAAATTTAAAACTCAAAAATATGTTTGTAATTACAACCAAACGTGGTGTTATTGTTATAATATAAAAATTTTGGTAGCTCACAAAGAAAACCGCATGCTGGTAGCTCTGCGATCGTATTGTAAGTAGAGAACGAATTAAAAAAGTATTTTATTCAAGCCACAGCGATTACTACAAAACTTCACAACCCATAGTGAATTCAGGGAAATACAACTTCGTACATGGAATAACGATCTTGCACAAATTTCAAAAATGAAAATAAAAATTGGAAGTGACAGCTATGGCGGCATCATACAAACAAAAACAGTTTAAAATGAGATTTACTTCTCCTCTTAGCTCTGCAATTTCGACCACTTTATCTAAACTTAATTTAGGCAATTTCTAAACGCGTCAGCGTCACAAAGCCCGTCTTCTGCACCAATATGAAGGTCAGTACTGCTAGATTAGAGTTCAACGACCAAATTTGGAGCTCGGCTTGGTCTTCGAGAAATACTTGTTATTGGTTGTCAGAAACATCAAAGCTGGATCAGGCTGACATTTAAAGGTGATAGAATGATTTTCAAGTTGAAAGCCGTTTTCTGCTACCATTTGACGAGATTTACTTTATAAAAGTTTTTTATTGTCTCTTACAGACAATATTATTGTTGTTCAGGTAGATTGATATAGAATTTGTTTCTAGTCAGAAGACTCGTCATCAATCGATATAGTTTGCTAAACCTTCTTAATTATACTCCTTCATTATTCATTGGCCTAGGTGTATTTTAGGAGTGTCCTTAGAAAACCCCTTTTTGGTAGCTCCCTGTCAGCCTAAGCTTCAACAAATCCAATTTACAACTTTAAATGACTACAGACTTTTTAAAGTAAATTAAACCTTAGGTCTGGATGGTAAATCAGTCAATTTCCTGCATTTCATGAGCTGAACAGGCCTGGCAGCCTTGAGTTATGCAAATGCTTAAGTCAAAGCCAGGCTTAGCGAGTTTTTTCCTGAATCCTGCATACCCCTATTAATAAAAATTATATAGGCAGCAATCATCAATCAGCTCTACTTACGGGCTGTCGACTTATCGGCACCTCAGTCGGCGAAATATCTTCTCACCTGCAACAAAATGTCGTCAATTAGCGGATAGTATTTAATCAAACGTATGTGAACTAATGTCTTTTTGATAATAAGTGCTCAAGCTTTGGCTTGGTAGCCGCATGCCAGCACGCATCTGCCATAAAAGCTTGAAAACTCGACCTGTCGTTACGTGACTAGCATTTTAGTACTAACTGAAGAAAGAAAGAAGAAATAGGAGTAACGCGTCATATTTCAAGTAGTTGTCAGTAATTCTTGTATGTAAACAATCTAGAAGACGTCGTCTTAAAAAAAATACCTTTGGAAGTTCCTGCTTGTGTATTCATAACAAGATGCGTTGTGATCGGTAATGCTAGTAACTTGGTTAAACTAGACCTATCCTGTTACAAAACGGCAAAAAAACGAATTATTTGGGTAAAAGCTGACCAGCGCATCTAAAGAAAGGAACAGAACTACCATTGACAATATCTATAGTAACCGATATGGGACAAGGCTGAGGTACGTAGTAACTTTTAACGTAACTATACAATCACGAATAGAATATCTACAGTAGTAGCAGTTTATTGGTCTCCCTTTTGTTCTTCTGTCTAACCTCGCAATCATTTTGAAGGATTTGTCTGCTCTACATTCTCTGTGATCAACCGCTCCCCAGGTTTCTCTTTTACGTTTTCAAGTTTCTTTTAGCGGTTGTTCTAAGTATTAATCTTTCGTGTTTCGTTCTTATAGATTCTTATAGAATCATTAATAGCATTTTATTGATCTTTAAAGATCAATCATCTTGCACACTTGTATTCAGCATTAAACGGGAACTTGACTCGGCTCGCCGGAGTGTGTTTGGAACAACATTTCGATATACAGCCGATTTGTAAACACCTATATTTTACTATTTGCTTATGGAGTATCAAAGTACCTTTAGCAATTCAAGAAAAATTAAAATTAGCTCAAATTAGCGGTGCAAGGGATACAAGTAAGCGCTGATTCACCTAGCTTTGAAACTAGACACCGCGTTAACCCAAAGGCGAAGTTTTTACTAGTCTTGGGGAACTACAAACAAAGATAAGAGAGAAAACAGCAACCGGTAAGCGACATAGAGCGAGTCTAAGTTCTCCAGTCGAAGCCAGGAAGATAACAAAATAGGCGGCAGCTGCGATGAGTGACGCAATTATAAATACATCGCCATGAGAAAGCGGAATCCCACAGTCCCGGTGTTGCACAACCGGTATTCGGCGGACATTTGGATGTGGATGCTTTGGGTGTGACATTCTTGTGTTCTGTGGACGATGGGCGGATTACCAGTTCTTAAAGCAGCTGCCAGCATGGTGTAATATAATTGTTTGCTTGTCGGCTCGCTAACGTCTAGAAAGAGCTGTCAACTGGGTGAATTAATTAGTGTTAACACAAATGAAGGGTAGAACCAGGTTTTCGCGCGTGGATGTAATTAGTGTGAATGCAAATGCGTAGTGAAACAGCTATTTGCTGCGTGACTTGATATATATATATATATATATATATATATTATTAACTAGGGTTGTCGTTTACATGAAAATATAGCGGTTGGTTGTTGATTTGCGTGAAAATAAATTGGATTTTTATTTCACTAAATTTTTGAAGTTAATATTTTCAGTTCAACTGCTGCTTCATTTCAATGAGAACCTTCCCTAACCACGACTGGAGATATGTAAAGCGAAAGCAATACCGTCGTTATAAACAATTACAATTAAGCCCCCAGCGAAGAGACATACAAAAAGATTCGTTACAAACCAATCTTCTCGCAAGTACATCTGTTTCTCTTTTCAAATATTCTTTCATGTTAGGTTATTTTGTTCTATTGTTGGACGAATAACTATTTTTATTAGTATTACTGAATTAGACAAGTATTCTTTCTAATTGCTGTTCTCCTTATGGTTATCGTTGTTGCTCGTCAAAGTTTTGGAAAACAAAGTCATTTAGAAGAATACAATCGTCGCCCCAATCTCTCTGTTAGTTAGGCTTTTTCTCAGTGGTTGCTCAATTCCATCAACTCCATGCTTTCTGAGACTTTCTTCCCCCACATTTAAGCACCGGGTTTGAGTTTTACCCTTTTGGAAAAGTTAAACGCTATTTGAATACAATTAAACAGGAAAGTTTCAGCTGCCAAGTGAAAATATTCTTGTAATACTGCATATTGAATATATCGGCTCAAGCTACACTCTATGTATTTTAATCAGAGTAAAGCGAAAACGCAGATGAGTTTGCACATTATATAATCATCAAGCAGATGAAGGTAAGGTGAGTTCATATTCCAAATAAGGCTCTAAGTATTTCCGCGACGCTTCGGGCATTTCCTTCTGAGTTGGAAGCGTTACTTCGTCAGGCTAAAGTAAGCAACTCACTGGCGTCTAACCAACAATAATATCGCCTTGTACGTCTCTGCCAAATTAATCATGATACCTTAACATCTACTTACACTTTTAGAGTCAATCCCCGCCCATATCTCACTAAAGCTAGTCGTGTGCACTTATTAGCATTTAGCCCGTAATATGCTGATAACATTACACAAGATCTATCACAGAATTTTGCAGACATATACTTGGTCATGGAATTGGAAATCCTCAGAATGTATAGCACCCTATAAAAAGGTACCTACAGGCATCTGCTATAATCACCACACTGTTGCACATAGGCGATGCTGAAAATAATCTTAGAGAGACGAAAATCTTATCTACTGCCAGAAATACCTGAAGAGCAAGCAGAATTCCTTCCTGGCTGAGGCACGTGTGAGCAAATATTAAGCATTAAGCAAATAGTATAAATTGCAAGGAAATATAACATCGCTACTAATATTTACTCTACGTGGCCAAGAAAATTATTGTAAAATCTATTTGAGAATAAAATAGCTAGAATAGACGTGAATGGAGAACTGACAAAGTCCATGGAGAAATGATTTGCCGACGATACTACTTTGCCTGTGAACAGGGAACAAAAAGTACAAAGCTCAAGGAAAGTAGAAGCAGCGAGTCTGGAGATAATGCTGGCAATTAACAACGAAAAACAAAAATAATGGTTATAGGCAGGCGCAATAGCAATAGACCAGAGGTCACTAAAATAAATAGCATCGATGTAATATGCCAATTTCTGCACCATTTAATGACGAATGCCTATGTGTGTACTTTGAGTTTTTACACTGATGTATGTAAGGTGCCCAAATACGTAGTTTTGGGTAAGTTTTAGATTCGCAATTGGCATTCCTCATTTTTGGTCTCCTTTTGGCGACATTTAGGAAGCGGATTTACCTTGAAAAGCATCAGCAATCGGGTACAGATTTGGTAAATCACTGTACCCTATCTAATTGATTCCGGATTTTCAGCATTCTTTGAAGTAAATTCACCTTTTGTCGACACAAAATTCCAGAAAGAAGTGGTTTGGCATTTTGTTGGATTTATTTTAAGCTTTGATTTTGAAATAGTCTCCGATATTCTTCACGTTATCTTTGATAATCTTTTGGTGAATTTCGAGAGTTAATGGGGCTGTCCATGGTGTCCTTCATCTGCTGGACTGCATCTAGCACGTTGGAAAAATACAATTTGGTAGTAGAGAATTCATTTTGACTCAGTTGCAGCTGTTTCTGTCTGCAGCGCACGTGGGCAGCGAGTGAAGTTCAGACCTACGTGTACTTGGGTCGCAGCTATCGCCCTTGTATCTCTCGCTTCGACCGAAACCACATCAGCTGTTCATCCATCCTACTGCGTTTTGTACTTTCCTGATTTAGTTATGCTTTGATCTGCTATTTGTCAAAAATAATAAACTAGCATCTCACCAATATACGAGCGCTGTCTGGCAATTGAAAAAATGCTTGACGTTGAAGCAATTAGGACTTTACATACTTCGTTTAATCGATTCCGAGCACATCTAATTAAAGCAATGGAGAGCATCATTTGTTTTGTTGTTGATTAAATTGTGTTCGTTATCTTCAAATCAATGGCGTTTGCCTCTAAAGATGCTTCTGGTTTTGAATAGGTTCTTGACGCCCCGAAATTGTATTTGTTACAATTGCATTTAAGGCTGCAGCTAGCCGAAGCATTTCTTGTTAACAATAACGCTTAACCGTATGCATATTAATCACTGTCGCTGAGTTTCTTTTTTAACAGTTTCTTGTTGATACGCAGGACTGCATAGGATATACATAATTCAAATTTATCTAACCATTAATATTTGCTGAAGTTTCAGTAGAGGTTTTTATCTCGCACTCGATAAAAACGGGCAAAAAATAATACAACTGAACTGAGTGCTGATATAATTTCCGAAAAGGCAATTCCTGCGACTGCTTTTTGCTAGAAGTTAACGTGTTTATTACACTGTTTGATTTGTTGTGGGGCGAGAGGAAATTTAAATTTAATATAGTTTTTACAAGTCGGCAAATTTAATTTGTTCGAATTCCCACAATTCCTCCGCCGGGTATGTTAGTTTATTTAACTTCCAGATTAATTACGGCGAGTGAAAGCTCGATGCAATAACGAATGTGTGCATTGAAACGAGGTTTTTGGATACGCCGAGCGCGATTAAATTATTGTCCATAAGTGCACTGCAAACGAAAAATCGGCGCAACCCGGGTAATTAAATGTAGTGGCCGTTGCAGTCACAACATCCACACCGCGCACTTAACATAATTAAAAACGTCAAAAGGATTGCAAATTTAACCATCCCCTTTATTACTGTTGCTGGATGTATTTATGAATACAATCCGGATTAAAGCGTCAGCACTAATGCATCATACCAGCGCACATCACAGGAATTTTTCATAATGCAGCGGGGAGGGCCATTATTTAATCAAGGCTGAAACGCGCATTGACGTCAGTGTTACTTCGGTTATTCTGGCGTTTTCAATAACAACAATAGCGCGTGCCACTGACAAAGAACCCGGTCAGGGCTTGTAATTCCCAATAAATGATGTGTGGCTATCAGATATCATAATTTATAAGGCTTGCGCGAAATTATAGGTGCAACATCACTCACGGGGGCCGCTTTTGAATTAGCGATCTGATGGACCAATACTAAATGACCTATAGCTGAAACGTTTGCTACCAGTGACGTAGAATATGATATATGATTATTCTTCTATCGGTTCCAGCAAATCTTCAGCTCAAAACTCAGCGAATAATTGGTTTATCTCTTTCTTTTAATGAGTGGATTTTTAACCTCTGTGAAGTGAGCACAACAAGTTCCCGTTGCACCCCAAAGAGTTCTAGAATTTCTTGCTATTTTTAAAAATAGTTTTATGCATTTAAGAGAAAAAAATGTGAATCGAAAATTTGGGGTGCTAACATCACTTTTTCCTCGGATACATACTACTATAACTCTTTTTTAGTCATACTTATTGAAAAATGTCATAACACCTTTCGATAGAACGCGCCGCGGTTCTACTTGAACTCTAACAAAAAAAAAACGATCTAGAAAAAATTATAAACCGAAAAAAATATTTTTAAATTTATTTAAAGTTCCGGTAGTACTAGTGGGAGTTCTAGTAGCACCCCGACGAGTTCTATTGATAACTCTAATAACATATTTTGATAGGACTCGAAGTAAAAAGTTACCCTCAGTTTTGTATTAGTAGGTACTTTTACAAAACGACGAAGTACTAAAAGCAATTTTTTAAAAGTTTCGGTAGTTCTAATGGGAGTTCTAGTAGCACCCCGTAGAGTTTTATGATAGGACCCGAAGTAAAGAAGTTACGCCTATTTTTGTGTTAGTACTTTTACAAAATGACGAAGTTCCGAAAGCGATTTTTTAAAAGTTCCGGTAGTTCTAATGGGAGCTACTAAATTTAATTCTAGCACCCCGACGAGTTGTATAGATAACACTAATAACAATTTTCGGTATAACTCGAAGTAAAAAAGATACGCTTAGTTTTGTGTTTTTACTCTTGCAAAACGACCAAGTGCTGGAAGCAATTTTGTTACAAGCTATTTGAGCCTCTACAGTACCGTGTTTTGCCATATTTTTGAAGGAGAATAAGGAACTTAAGTGGGATAATAATTTTATCGAATTTTAAAGGTTCTTTTCGTTGTTCCTCTTTCATAGGTTCGTTAAATACATGTCAAGTCATTTTCCACAGTGATGACCGGCTCTTTTAACTATATTCTTATATTTGTTCAATGTCCAGTTCAGTCTCATTTTACAGTGAGCTCAGTTCGAAAACTTTATGATATTCGTTCGAAAAGTGTCGTTTTTATAAAGCTCTTAAAGTTTATGTAAAAATTTGGAGCATTTCTGTGTATAATACAGAAAATGTTATATAATAGGTAACATATATGTTTTCACGTTAGTGATACTCTGTATAATAATTAGTTTTTTCTATATTGTCGATGGCGTGGTAGAAGAATTTTATTAAGATTATTTTTTCGTTTGACCGTTTATCGGAATTGAAGGGTAATGTGGATGGGGGGTGAGGCGGAGAAATTCGACATAACGGGGTCACTCAAAAAGGCGATTTCTTGGGAATTTTAAAGAAGCTGTGTGTCGTTGTAACTTGTTTAGATTAGTTGCAGCCTTTGATTATGTATCTGTTGTAAGCACTATTCATTACATGAAAGCGCAATCTGATGTATAACTGTTTATAAGTAAGCAAGGGAAGGTGCCAATTTAACCACTCAAAAGGCCTATTTGCGGGGGTCCTATAGAGTCGAGACCATCACATTATATTAGCCGCCCCCGCAAAGTACAGACTTACAAGAAGCAGTACAACAATTACAACATGCAACAGATACAATTAACAAATGGTTCAAAACCTGGAATATTCAAATAAATCCCTCATATTCACACTAAGGAAAATAACTACGCCGCTCAACATCAAAATTGAAGGAAAATCTATACCCTGGAATCCAACAGATCGAGCCGTCAAATATCTTGGAGTTTATTTGGACACACGTCTCACTTCGGGCTTCTACATAAACCATAAACTATTGCAAGGTAACAACAGATTGAGACTATTATACCCATTAATAAATCGCAAATCATCATTGAAACCCTAATGCACTATCTTAATGTAGAAAACCCTGCTACGCCCACTAGTTCTATACCCTTGTCCAGTTTGGTGTACTCCATCTAAGACGAACATTAACAAACTACAGCGATTTCAAAACAAAGTGTTGCGAATTGCAGTGAACGAGCCGTGGTTCATTCGCAATAATCAGCTACATTATGAACTAGGAGTATCCTCTGTGTAAGTGCCAAAAAGTTCTTTCAAAACGCGAGTGCATGTAACCGTGTCATCCACTACAATTTCTGCCAACAGAACATACATGCTAGACTGAAACGAAGGTTACCTCAAGATCTTATAGCCTCTGACGAACATAGCAGCTAAACTACAAACGAGTATTGTAATCAAGACATTATAAATAGTCTTTTCCCGTTATTTATTGTTATTCTTTGTCTTTATTAAATATGTCATGTATAACAATTTCATTGTTGATCTGACAATAACTTGTAAATACAAAAAAATTATTAAACCTTATTAGCCAATACACACTTTATTAATAATTATATTTTTGCACATAGGGAATTGTGTTCGTTAACTGGAAGATAGTACATGGTGAAAGTTGGATATATACCTTTTGAGTGGTTAACTTGGCACCTTCCCTTGCTTACTTATAAACAGTTATACATCAGATTGCGCTTTCATGTAATGAAGAGTGCTTACAACAGATACATAATCAAAGGCTGCAACTAATCTAAACGCCTTTTTGAGTGACCCCGTTATGTCGAATTTCTCCGCCTCACCCCCCATCCACATTACCCTACACTTCCGATAAACGGTCAAACGACAAAATAAACTTAATAAAATTCTTCTACCACGCCATCGACAATATAGAAAAAACTAATTATTATATATAGTATCACTAACGTGAAAATATATATGTTACCTATTATCTAACATTTTCTGTATTATACACAGAAATGCTCCAAATTTTTACATAAACTTTAAGAGCTTTATAAAAACGACACTTTTCGAACGAACATCATAAAGTTTTCGAACTAAGCTCACTGTAAAATGAGACTGAACTGGACATTGAACAAATATAAGAATATAGTTAAAAGAGCCGGTCATCACTGTGGAAAATAACTTGACATGTATTTAACGAACCTATGAAGGAAGAACAACGATAAGAACCTTAAAAATTCGATAAAATTATTATCCCACTTAAGTTCCTTATTCTCCTTCAAAAATATGGCAAAACACGGTACTGTAGAGGCTCAAATAGCTTGTAACAAAATTACTTCCAGCACTTGGTCGTTTTGCAAGAGTAAAAACACAAAACTGAGCGTATCTTTTTTACTTCGAGTTCTATCGACAATTGTTATTAGAGTTATCTATACATCTCGTCGGGGCGCCAGAATTAAATTTCGTAGCTCCCATTAGAACTACCGGAACTTTTAAAAAATTGCTTTCAGGACTTCGTCGTTTTGTAAAAGTACTAATACAAAAATGGGCGTAACTTATTTACTTCGGGTACTATCAAAAAATGTTATTTAAGTTAACGATAGAACTCGCCGAGCTGCTACTAGAACTCCCATTCGAACTCGCAACTTTTAAAAAATTGCTTTTAGGACTTCGTCGTTTTGTAAAAGTACTAATACAAAAATGAAGGTAACTTTTTTACTTCGAGTCCTATCAAATTATGTTATTAAAGTTATCGATAGAACTCGTCGGGGTGCTACTATAACTTCCGCTAGAACTACGGGAACTTAAAAAAATAGGGTTTACTAATAAAAAAAAAATGTAAATATTTTTTTTTGTTAGAGTTCTAGTAGCACCCCGGCGAGTTTTAGCGAAAAGTGTCATGACATTTTTCAATAAGTATGACTAAAAAAGAGTTATAGTGGTATTTATCCGAGGAAAAAGTGAAGTTAGCACCCCCAATTTTCGATTAAAATTTTTTTTTCTTAAATACATAGAACTATTTTTAAAAATAGCAAAAAACTCTAGAACTTTTTGGGGTGCAACGGGAACTCTTGAAAAAATATCATTTTTAGGCGATCATTACAAAAATGGCGATTCTACGGCCCCTTTTGCGGCCGTAAAGTTTTACTTTTTTGTACACATCCGTCAAATGTTACTTTTTTGTACACATCTGTCAAACTCTACTTTTTTGGAACTGATCTGTCAGAAACTACTTCATGAACACTTTTTACCTACCTATATAGGCAGTTTGATAAACTCTTTATATTTTTCATTAAATCTGTCGGTTGCTACACGAATGCTGCCGTGCACCCGTGGTTGCATAATATGCCTAACTACAATCAGCTGATGAAATCTAAATCGACGGCCATCCAGATGGCGTTTGGTCATCGCCTGTCAACGCAAAATAAAATACTTGTATTTAAATATTTTATTCAAAATTTACAACGCAACTACCTAAATCTAAGCTATTAATATCTACTACATCACTCTTTCAACTTGTCACCACTGTTGTTAATATTGATAGTAAACGTGCAGTTAGTGCAATTTGAAAAGTGGAGCCCACTGGAAGAGCTTGAATTGTGAATATTGTCAACAAGAAGCCCATTTTCTGTGGTCGTAGTGGTGATGCTAGTGGGAAAATAAGACGTTGGACGACCAGTGGCGTTAGTAGGAACATAAGAAGTCGAAGGGCCATCCCTGCCTGTCAAAATTTTGTTCGAAATTTCCATTTTGCTGGACATGGAATCTTCTATATAGCCTTCAGCCACAGTCGAAGATTTCCATACCCCAAGGCGTTTCAACATAAGGATATCACCTCCAGCTTCAACCAGTAGTGAGGCTGAACTTCTTCGAAAAGAATGACCTGTGTAACTACTAGCGTTTCGTAATTGCAAATATTGTGCAATTAACGATGGCATCTTCCCAAATGTATGCACTCCGATCACCTGCGTTGAGAATTTTCCGTTGCGGTAATTTATGAAAAACGTCTTCTGTTGTGTGTGTGGTGGTCGTAGAGCTAAATACTTTCTGAAAAGCTGTAAAATCTGTACAGTTTCCAGAATTTCATCAGTGACTGTAAATATTCTTTTTTTGCCGGTTTTTGTTTGCGGGATAGTGATCACTAACATGTGCCCCTTGTCTTCAATATCACATATCGACATTTTTCGTAATTCTTCACGCCTGCATGCTCCAGTTAGTCCAATTATTATACAAACCTACACACACAAGGTAAGCAAAGCCAAATCATGATGTAAAAAACCTAATCATACCTTCCACATTAAATAAGTCTCATCAGGAGCTTCCAGCAAAAATTTGTTAATATCATCCCTAGTAAATACGGAGGATTTTTTGGCCAGGTAACCTCTATTTTGTTGTTTTAAAAATGCGACTACTTTTGTAAATTTACTGATGTCAATGTCGTTTTTAATAATTACTGTTGCCTTTACCATTGAATACAGAGACCATAAAGTTGAGGCTTTGCATGATTTGGCCTTTTCAGAGAAAAACGCTAAAAAAACATTTTCGGTCCAGTGTTTTATGTTCTTTGTCCTGCACCACATAACAAAATTTTCGTATTGTTTCAGATAAATTTGCTGGGATTTTGCAGGGAGCAAACTTAGGGTCGCAACACTTGCAGCTTCCAGAATTTCATCGGGGGTGTCTGAACTATCGCTATCACCCATTTTAAAAGGCACAAAACACACGCGATGAAGCTTAATATTAAATTTGACAGGAGATGCTTTTATTTTTAGTTGTCTAAATGCTTTTGTTTTTAGTTGTCTAAGGTAACTATGTTTTTCAAGAAAATGTTCAGAAAAAATATAATTTTGTGACCAAATGTTTGAAATCTGTTGTGATGATCGCCTAAAAAATGTCGTGTGCACCTCGGCCAAAAGTGCTTTTTCGGCCTCATCTGAATTGCAGCCTCGGCTAACGCCTCGGCCGCAAACAACAGATTCGGCCAAAAAAGATCACTTTTACGGCCTTGATACACAATATACTATTTTTGAACTTGTGGTGCTAACTTCACAAAGGTGGATCTTAGTTGCTGTTCTTCCTAATTTGTAAGTTTCCATTCTATAGCAACGTATGTTCCAAAAGAAATTCAGTTGGTAATTTACATATACTCAGTGTGGTACTTATGTCTCCTAAGGTCTTTCTGACTACCTATCGTTCTCAATATACTCATTTCTGTCTATATTCTACATGCTAAAATCAAAAATACCCAACATCCTGTAAAAAAGTTTACGATTACTGTGTGCTCCTGAAACGACCTTAAGGACGAAAAAATGGAGTTTAACAAAGCGAAATATGCAAAAATTGCAAGAAGTCAGAGAGTGGAAAGAAATGGAAATTCGGAAAATCTCTACTAGATATCGGTTATGCAAGGGTTAGGGATAATGATGATGGCGAATCTTACTCTCAATTGACCTGGTTTAGTAGTGTCGTGGATGCTATTTCTGTGTGCATTCTAACCTCCTCATTACTTTGGTAAAAAATTTCACTATTTGTATTTGTGGCAATATTATATTGTTTCACCGCTTTATAGCCCTATCCAATCGAAATAACGTATAAAAATAGAAGGAGCAGAAGTTCTTTACATGGCGAAACAGTCTTCACCACACAATTGAGAAGAGTTTGCCTTCGGAGATGGGGAATCCAACTCGAAAGCTGTGGTAATGCAACAGCCGACGAGGAAGACACTTGGTTTCAGAGTGCGCGTGCGGAACGATATGGTGTCGCCGAAGAAATCTACAATACGTGAAACAGGGGGTAACTCACTAAACGTATTTTATTTGCCCGACAATACTGTCTGTATATTGGTAATTTTTATTAAGGATCCCTTTTATGTAAATCTGGCTTTTGGTAGACCATAATTCAAAACGTAGTTTGGCGATATTATACGGCAAATACCAAAGCTGAATTTCGACACTAAGGGGCGCTTTCGTCATAGCTCGGCCCGGAGGTCGCACATGCAGATGCACTCTCGCAGCTTACGCGTGGTTTGTTAACACGAAGAAAATCCTCGATGCACCGTCAGCGATCTGGTGGGCGGGATACAGTTGCAAGCTAAATCACGCTCACAATTACGTCTAAAGGAAATAAGCTAAAAAGTTCAATGGTTTAATAAATTATAATCGCCGCTCATCGGCCTGTCTGATTATCAAGATGGCATGAGTGATTGACCCATCGCTCTTCGAGCTTTAATGTTCTTTTCTAGTGGGCAAGATGTGTTTTAGTTTGCATTGTAGTATCTTTGTTACAGACATCTATTGCGTTGGCTGTCTCCACTGTCAATTTTCTTCAAACGATTTTAAGAAGAAGCTCTTGTAAATTTTTCGTGGTACTTTCTTGTACAACTATATGACAATGACGCTGCTTCTAGAAACATTTATCCTTCTACAGTATCGTTTAAGGCAGCTGACAAAAGCTGAATCATGCATTCATGCCATCCTGCGACAGAGAAATCAGTTTCATGATATTCCTGGAAGTTCAAAGAAGCAAATTAATAGGTGCTAATTTTGGGATCAGTGTAAATAAAGTTATTAAACGTAATTCTTCTCCAGCAACTATATAATGAATATGAGAAGTTGTCAATTGTTATTTTACCTGGACTGCATTCAAACCTAGGGGTTTTGTTATACTCGTAATCAAGGTAACTATTCAAAACATAGCAAATGCTATATTAATAGTGATGGAAAGGACGGAACTCTACAAAGGAACGTTTGATTTGAAGGTTGATTGATCTATCAAAGGCGGCTCTGCATGTAATGATAATAAATTTCCATCGCTAGCAGCCCGTTTTCATTCTTTGAAACTTTTTTGTCAGTCCCTCCTCAATCAGGGGTTGCTTGATAGCCAGCATTTGCATGCTGAGCGAATATGTGTCTTACTAGGATTATGGTAGACTGTACTATCTAAAAATGTTATCTTCTTTGTCCTCATTTTTTATTAAGCATCGGAATATTTTCCTATTCGCAATGCTGCAATGGTTGCATTAAGGATGAGAATAGAAGCATGCCGAGGTAAACGGGCAGCATTGAAGTGAAAATCAGAAGGTGCTACACTTTTTATTTATTTTACACTCAATATTTATAGAAGTTAAGTTGCCCTGCAGTAATGATCACGCTGTTGCTGATACGCCACTGCTCGAGGAGTTACCTGAAGGAAGCTCCGAGCAAAGTCGGGTAGTAATTTACATTTACAGTTTGAGGCTTCTCATAACTTTATATGAGATACCTAAACACACAAAATTCCATTGTTTATTAAAACAGCACTGCGCCACAAAGACAGCTCAGGTTTTATAAACTTATTGCCCGGAGCGCCGCTGGGAAAGCGCAGATGTCATCAACATTACAAGCTTCGAAGTTCTTATCAGCGCCGTGTTGTTTTCAGCAATATTTCGGATCGCGATATAAAGCCATACGAGGGCGCCACCGAAAATGTTTACGGTCTAACAGATAAATATTAACATTACATAAATAGTTTTTTAATTCTTTTTCAAAGTTGTCGCCATTTAACTCCTCACTTCGATGCATTCTATTATCAGCCCGATTGTCAAGACTAGAAGATAACACTGGTGAAACTATAACGACTTATGTGACGCACCCCCGTGTGGCGTATGAACGGCCCTGGAGGCATGATTGCTTCGAATATTTATAATAAGGAGCCGTGAATCAAACAGAGGTTGAGATATGGGCCAACATCCCATTTTGTAAAAAACTCAAAAGCGAAAAATCAACAAGTATACCCTAATTACGAGTGACGAAACGTAAAAGAGCAAAACGTGTGATGCCTATAATCGTGCATCCAAAATTCAATTGTCAGTCAATGGGAAGCACTAAGCAAACGAATAATAACAGTTAATTTGAAGAACGACACATAGTGATAGTACGTAGCCTTATATGCTCCAAAAGCTGACACCAATATAATAACTAAAGACCAATTGAAAACTACAACGTTTCCGAGGCGAACACGAACTACTATGAAACGACATATAATATATCAAACACTCATGATAATTTTATTTTGATTATTAATTGAATTACTATTTCGCATATATATGACCCCTGTTTGGTAGCTCAATAATCCAGAGTTCGTTAGCTGCTTTGAGTGAATAGATTCAATATATAAACGATATGTAAATCATTATTGTAAATTAAAGTTAAGCGTAAAAGATAAATGTACAATTATATAATAATTAAAACAAATTCGAGGTACTTGCCGCTGGACAATTTCCTAGGGCCTGTACCCCGGGTAGCACTCTAACGAAGCCGGATTTCTGCTTAGAGGACCCCGGAAATGTTGCTGTTTCTTTGTGCACAGGCCGACTTTTTACATTTGGTCCAACCGCATGCAGTAATTTAGGGGCATTATACCCTCAGGGGTCTCTTCTCGGGTGTGGAGGGTGTAGTGTGAGTGCTACAGGTTTCTCAAGGCAATTTACGTCGGTCGGCAAGCCTCGTATGGGACCGGTTTTATCTTTCGGAGCTCGAGCTGCAATTTGGCATGGCGACATCGCAGGACCACGCCGATGGTCAGTATACCCTCGCACGTAAGTTGTGCCTTGACTTATATATAGTCATGGTTCGGTCTGGAATGCGCTTATCAGGTGAAAATTAGCGTAGCCCTGGGGTGTCCTTATTTTAGTGGACTAGCTTTGGGGCCCAGAGGCTGTGTCATGCAGGAGGGAGTGAAATATCCCCAAGTACCTAGAACGACAGCTTGTGGGATTGGTTTAAAGGCTGGTATTTTAAGGGCGACCTCTCGTACTAAAAACGACGCTCTAGAGAACGATTTAACACTGGTCCAGCAACTATTTTCTGGTACCTAAGGCGGCGACCAAAAGAATGGTTTCAGAGTTGGAGTTCGGAAAAATATTTGGAGCTCTGGAAGGCTTCTTCTGGTAGGTTCGTGTACATCTACAGTTCATACCCCTTTAGTCCTCCCACTACCTGCACCATTTTCAAATGCGATCTAGGTAGAAAGGCATCGTGGTTAGCTGCTAGCGAATTTGCACACCGTTGGGCCTTTGTTTGTATCTCAAAGTCCTCTCGCACTGGAGATTAAAACGCCGATTGTCTTTTGCTGTTTAGTATTTATTTCTATTACTACTTAGCGTGTGTTCTGCTATTCTTTTGTGTGGAAGCAAATTGGCTTTCTATTAGAATATGTTTCTTATATAAACAGGTTAGCACGGGTCTAGGTCAAGTTCTGGGTTCATTACAACTAAGGTTTCCATACCACAAACTGAAGTACGCGCAATAAAAAGACATATCATTGATATTCTGGTAGTTGGTACTGGGAAAGATTAAAATTAATTGATAAAAACGGTAGAGCATAAATAGGGCTCTCATTACTATTTGACGCCTGAACGGCGGGGCTACTAAAGGACCCATTACAAAATCAAGTTTTTTCAGACCAAATAAATATTAATCTTAAAGGTTCCTTTTCCATAACGTGTTTTTAAAGTGTCCTGATAAGGAACATGGAGTTTCTACATGAGTGAATTTATTTTTAAGTTTAAAACTACTCCTCGATTTAACAAACCACAAGGTTCTTCCCTTCTAATTTGTTGCATTGGTTTCCTATCAGTGTTTATTAGAAGATTTAAGTTGTCACAGTGCTAACTGCTGCTAATTACTGGAGTATGGAAGCTGTAGAGGAATCGTTGATGAAAGTAATCATAACTACAGTATATTCTCTCTCTAATAAATGTTGAAGGCTGTTACTGTTGATTTAATCGTTTCTATTGTGCATTTTCCTTGTGGGAAACTTCAGGACGGTGTTGTTCTCTGAAGAGGTATACATCTAGAACACAGGTAATAATCAACGTTCTTAAGAAAAGTGACATAAAGGAATAACTGCTGCTCATATTGACTAGACTATCAAACGACCTTTAAGCAAAATCTGTAGAATTGGAAAACATGTGTTTAAATAAAGAAAGAGTCATATCCATGTTACATATAGAAATTTATGCAGAAATACTTTTGGAGAAAAACAGCATGCCTAGATTGGACTGGGAATTCTGCAAGTTGCAGTTGCATTAAAAATCTTTGCGGATTAGATAACTAAGAATAAGATAATCAAAGCAGTAATTATCATTAAAAATAAATATGGCAAATTGTATTTTCATTTACACCTTTGTTCACATCAATATGCACAAAAAACTTCACCAGTTTTTTTTGTAATTTTAAATATTGCAACCAAAACTTTATATCTTCAACAGTTTATTAGATATTGTAGCCTAACCTGTGTAAATTCTATTCTGCACGTTGCTGTTACGGGTTCCAGCTGAGCGTCAAAGGCGCTCCTACATTTTCAATAAGGAAGCCTTTGCATTTACACAATTCTGGGTGCCCCAATACTTAGAATGCTTATTTACTCATAACAGGAAAAAAACTGCACCGCACTCGCAATGAATTCTAAGCGACCTCATCCTGGCCCTTCACAAATTCTACTACCGTTAAACACTCTAGGCACTAACTAGTACATAATAGTTAGGTCTAATGCCATTATGGAATAACTGTTTATCGATATTCACTATTGTTACTGTCTCATGTTTAAAACTAAAGAGTTTTCGTGATTATGACATAGTTAACTCTTGACACATTTAAACGAAATCAGTTTATGAATAGCTTCAGCAACGTATGGCTAGGATGTGTGGTTGTTTGAACGAATTCTGCAAATCGCGCCTTCTGTGCGTCCCCTTTTTCCCTGTGCCGCCGTCTCTGAACGAATTGAAATCGCCCACCGGCAATTAGCATGCAGCGAAGCTACAAATTGACGCTACTATTTATAATGTCATTAAGCGGCGAGCGACGGCTATAAGAGCTTCCTCCTCGGATTTTTGCGATCAAACACGTTCCCTGCCATTAATACGCGCGAGGCAACAAGAAAAGGCCAACGAAAGCCATACTTCAGTCCTAATGATTATTAGGCGGCTGCAAAAAGGCCAACAAAACCGCGCGTGGAAAGAATCGACTAAATTTTAATTCGAGGAGCATCGATGCTTTTCCCATCCCGGGCATTTGTCTAATTAATTCGCCACTATTTCATTTTTTGCCGCACTAGGACGCTGGGCCATTTATGGGCTCCCGAACCGGATGCTCGTAAATTCCTAATTTATGGGAGGAATAAATAAATTGAAAAACGGCCGCTCACCTGAGAAAATGGCTCGGCTGTCAAAGTCTCTATAAACTCGGCAATTTATATAATCCGGCACCTCTTCTTGAAATTACCAAAGCGAAGCCACTTAGCGGTCTTACGTCACGCGTTTTGTAATTTGGGGGTATCCGAAAGCTTTCAAAAATTTGGGGAGCAGCAACTTTCTGCCGGCATAGCGTGCTCCAGGAAAAAAGTTTGTATCGTAAAACTTCTATGGCTCATTGCGGAAGGACTGAAAGAGAATCAGAAACGAATACCACACAATTGGTTATGAATAGCTTAAATAAGAATCAACTATCAGATGAATAGCTCCATTAGTTTTTTACAAAAGCTTTTTAAAAATACAGTTCCGTAAACATAAAATTAGTTATTAAAGTTAACCGCAAATATTTACTTGCCATATGAAGTTGAGAACTACAGATTCAAAATTATTTTTTTAATCTGGAACTCTAGGGCCTTGCAAAGGGCCCGTGGACATAGTAATCCCTCAACTACTCATTGCCTGGGAAGTATGGGAAACGAAGTAGCATCATTGTACAAAAAGAGATTGCGACTTTGAAACATTCTCATTTTATGGGAAATGGAGAAAGCGGTTACTGTGATTATTGCCACCATTTTGCACTTGGGTATCACGTTTTTAACATTAAATTAGTTTGTTATTTTACTTTGCATTTTATTTATTTACTTGCAAGTGAAGCAACAAGCTATTAACACACCGCCACTCGAATTTCTTAATTCTGAACACCAATAAATAGCTTCTACCTCAGGTAACAGTTTTGTAAAGGCTAAGATGTTCTTAGTATAGATTTACTATAAAAGTGAATGGGTAAACGCTCTCCGATATCGCTCTTGAATATCGAAAACTGGCTAAAAGGCCTTGCAAGAAACACTTTGTAAACTAGCGTCCAGGTCGCCGAGCCGCCGAAGGAAATGGCCTGGAACGAGATAAAATGATCGTTGGGTTATTGCTGTGATTACATAAAAGATTATAATCTCGGCTTTGCTTCAATACGCCAGTAAGCAAATATCACTCAAAGCAGGTGTCATGGGAAAGCGAGAGTTAGTAAAGAAAGAGCTATTTAAGGTGTGAGTTTAAGGAATGAAATAATATTCCTAAGAAAGGCTATATTTAATATCGCATTTGTTTTTATTAAACATCATGTAGAAAAGTGCAGTAAACCAAGGAGCAAGGGTTCGGAGACTGTGATCAATACAGTACATATATTTTTATTTCTTTACCTGTTATGTTAGTGCCGAGATTGCATCCCTGCGAGCCATAGCCGATCATAAGGGTAGCTCCGGGGAAGCTCTTGATTAAACTCCGCGTTCTCTGTTGCTTGCCCAACCGAGCATTGTTCGAAGCCAAATCAATAGCGCTTATACTTTAAGTTAATATTGCTGATAAGCTATTAGCTTTATAGTTCCACAGCTAGAAAACCGAAGTTTATACAATTTATAGCATGGAAATTAAGCTAATTATCTGAAATTAAACAAATATGCCAAAAATATGATTGTGTAAATCAAATATTTACCAAATTGTTTTCCTGTAATAGGTTTTCTACTGCTGATGCTGCATCCCTTCTTTAACCAGGGTCTTCATCTGTCTCTGTTGCTATATAGCTTAATCAATTGCATTTTACACGGTTTTCTAGGTCTTTTCCTGTATCTCGACTCGGTTCTGTTCCTTCAAACCATTTTTCTGTGCCTTTCAGTCACCATATTACATGGGATTTTTCTTTTCTATACAGTTAAAGTTCTTTCTTTCAATATTCGCCGTTTTCCTGATCACCTCATTGTTTATTCATTCCACTCTAGTGGTTTCTCGAATTATTCACTTATATTTATTGCCATATAAGCTATTCTCGAAGTACCAGTCTGTAATCCTAACAGAACGACCGTTTCTTCAAGTTATTTATCGTATGATGTCAATGTTTTTTCTTCTAACTTTGCAGCCTACCTCGATATTCAGGTTGGCCCTGTTCTTTTCATGGGATATCTTGTTCATTTTCGCGACTTCATGGATTTTTCATTTATTTATGATGCCATATAGCTTCATTAGTCTGATATTCCCAGAGCTTTTGAGACCTTTTTCATTTTCTTCTATTCGTTGGACTACAACCTGTGATTCCTTCAAACTATCTATACATTTTGTTCTTTACTGTTTTATTTAAATGTTTTCAATTCTGTATATTTTCGTTTGATATCCATTCTTTTTCTGATCTTTTCATTGGCTATGGCGTCGATTATCATGGCTACCAATTTTTCACTTATATGTGTTAGCCTATGGTTTCGTCTTTCACGATTTTATGGCATTCTTCTACCCATTGGAGCATTGGACAACAGTTTGTAATTATTCCAAACCAGCTGACTCTTTTTGGTCTTGACCACACCATATCAGTCGTCGCTTTTCGATACATTGAAACATATTTATTTCAAAATTCATCTTTCGGATGGTATGTTACTTCGTTTTCCTGTCCATTCTCGTGGTTTCACTGATTTTGAGGTACTTCTGTTGTGCATCTTTCATTATCTTCTTCCCACAAGGTTGAGTACAGTATGTAATCCTTTTAAAACATGTATTTCTGCTTGTTCCTTCAAGCGTTACATCAGTCCCTTTTCTATTGCGCATTAAAATTCATTTGCTTTAATGTTCATCCTTCTCCTGATTTCTTCATTTATAATCGAGCCTACTTTCGTTACTCCACAAACTCTTCATCAACCTCTGTTGCCATACAGTTTCATCAGTGTAATATAGCCACAATTTCTTAGACCTTCTCCTTGTCATTGTATTCATTAGCCTCCAGTCAATACCATTTGTATTTGCTCCCTATTACAATATATGTCTGTTGGTGCGTATCTCTTCCCATATTCATTCTTCTCCTTACCTCTTCATTGATTAGTCGGTGACGCAACTTTACAAATTCTTCATTTATATCTGCTGTCATATAACTTTGTCAATCTCATCTTCCCATGAATTTCTAGGTTTTTCTTTTTCTTCTATTCCTTGGACTCAATATACAATGCTTCCCAACTACATCTCTTTTTTCTTCTTTATCGTTTCATGTCACTGATTTCTATTCTGATTATTAAAAACTAACTTTCTTTGGTATTCATTCTTTCCTTACCTCTTTATTGGCTCTACACACTTTTCCTCTATCTGGGTTGCCATATAGTTTGATTAGTCTAATCTCTCCACGACTTTATGACCTTTTTTCTTTTCTTGTATCCATTGTACTACACTCTATAATCTTTTCAAACCACTTGTCTCTTCTTTGCTTTTATTATACCAGTTGTCTTTCTTCTATGCATTGAAACGAGTTTCAACATCAAGCTTCTCATGGTATTTTCATTGACTATCCTCTCCATTATCATGACTCAAAAGATATTGATTTACCTCCTTTGTCATGTAGCTGTGGCAGTCTCTTCTTTCCTTAATTTTCAGTGCTTTATTATTTTTTTCCTGTCCGTTTGACTCCAGTGTGCAATGGTTTTCAACCTCTTTTTGTTCGTTACCACATCATATCAGTCTCTTCGCTTCTCTGCATCAAAATTGATCTCTTTTAATTATCATCCTTCTCCGGATGCTTTTATTGGCAATACTGTCCGCTGGTGGCCCCACACATAGTTTCCTCAGTCTAATCTCGTAACGGTTTTCTAGGCTTTTTTGTTCTCTTCAGACTGTAATATTTCTTTAGTACAATATATGAGTCTGTTCTCTTATGTGTGTTGATCCGTATCGCTTTCAATATTATTTTTTTCCTAACCCTTTCATTTTTCCGACTCCACAAGTTCTTCATATATATATCTTTTATCATACAACCCCGTCAATCTTCCCACTATTTTCTAGCCGTTTTGCTTTTTCTTCGATTTGCTTCTTCTTGTTTTTTATTGCATCATGTCAATGTTTTCTATTCTGTATATCGAAACGCATCTTTTTCAATTATAGTGTATGCATTTAACCTAACTGACCAAAGGAAAACAAATGCAGTCTGTAAGATTTGACCCTACGCCATAGTCATGAGCAATCTGATTGCTGGTCAGATGCTTTACCCGGTCGAATAAAGAATGGTGTCTCGCGTTCTTGCTTATCGCTCTATTATAAGGCACGTGGTGGCGACAAGGCCGATCGCAAAGGAAGTGTACTCAATCGATGTCGATGAATACATGGCACGTGAACCCAGACAGGTATAACATGCGATTACACAAATAATACCAACAGAAGCACGTTGAAGATAAACACACGTCTTAGGAAGTCTTTTGAATACTAATCAACGCCATTTTAAAAATAAGGTTGGTAACTTATTGTGCTCACCTATAATAAAAATACGTTTATTTAATTAGTTTTTCTTAGTTGCGTTTTGTTGCCATAATTTGAGATGTTTCTATTATGTTATGTCTGTATTGCAATAATATTAAGAATGCCTTTTTAATTTGCCGATGCCATATACATTTGAATTGTGGTTGTGATTGGTATTTAGTAGTTTAAATTTTCAGCTTTTCCACGTAAATTTTGAGGGAGTACCTACTTGTTAGATTTATTTGTTCTTGTACTATATTAATACACACCTTTTCTCCTAACATACGATTTTATTGGTACCTACATTCTCTGTATTAATTACACTTGTGTTCAAAACTATGTTTTTGTTATTAGATATGATAGAATCTACTTTATGCCTTGGTTCAGTATATGAACCCTGGGAAGTAGAGACAAATTACAAAAATTGGTGGAGGTATTTCAAATAAGATCTAGAAAAATCGTACCTAAGCAAAACTAAATGCATGACCAACGACAAAGCAGAAAAAACATAATCCAGGTCTTGTGATGGAAAATCGTCAATAAATAGAGGATTCAACGTTTTATTTTGACTCCTGTTTACCAATTGTTTTCAAAGCCTGATAATTTTTCATTTGTGACCACCGTATTGAATCCACCATTTTTTACATATAGTGCAGGAACTTTAGACGAAAAATGGTCTCACCTTCGGAAAAATTTATAGTAAGCTATAAATTGGTGTACATGTACCTTTCAGCTCCACAAACAATCTGTGAAAAGTCTCAAAGATTCCGGTGTATGCATAACTTTTGACAGCGGAAAAACTGCCCAAAAAAGTACCCTTTTTCGGTTTTTTGTCAATATCTTCGTTCTCATCGATCCTACGGCTATGAAGTGTACTTATAAAAAAGAAATAACGGAAACTGAAAAGTGTTATAAAGTTTATCGATAGAACTAGTCATTTCCACGGAAAAAGGTGTGAAACATCAGATTAAGTTTTGTGGTTGGGGGCCGATGCATGGTGCGTTCTGTGTGGCGGTGCAAATAGCAGCTGCTACTTTGTTACGGTCTAAAGCGACTTTTACAACACCGCGCCGGCACATACAAAAATTACGTAAAAGCTAAACGGCCGGCGCGGACGATATTTTACATAATCAGGACGAAGGCTCACCTAGGCCGCTGCCCAGCCAATAACAAGATATGCCGACTAAACGTCAGTGCAGCGAGGAAGGGTCCTATACGAGATTACCTCGGGGCGACGGCCAAAGGGGCAGTAAACATTGATAAAATTAAATAGGGCGCCACCCGGTTTCATCGAAGTAAACGAAAATGCAAAGATAGACCCAGATTAAGACCGGAAAATCAAATGAGCCTACCTTCTAATTTATTACCCTGGCGAAATCCAAAACTCAACGGGAATGGAACATAGAAATGCACAGCCTCATGACACTGCAGCAGCAAGCGTCGCCGACTTACCTGTAACGCTTAAACACTCAGGCTTTGCCGTACATTTACCTTTACACAGTAACCTGCAAGTGGGCATGATTATTAATAGTAATTACACACCCACGGCGGCTGGCGGGCTCACCAAATGCGACGAACGTACTACGGAGGTGTGGGAGTCGAGTGGCCCCTGAGGGTAATTCAACAACGTGGCAAAGTCTGAATTAAGTCCCCCTCGGGACAATCGAAACGGACGAGACCGAAGACATGCCCAGCTCTGCAATATGGATCCCCAGCTACGGGAAGGAAGGCCTCTTCACGGCCCAATGAAATTATGCATAACTGGCGGTCATACGAACAACCCAGGGCACCACATGCTCACGCAACAAGAAAACCACACCATCTCTCGCTTTAGGGGTTCGTTAAGAAGTCCGTCAAAACAACACAAAGCCAAAACTCGCCTTTTCGAGTCAAACACAACAAGCGGGAACAAGCTGTAACAGCACAAACACAAGACGCCGTGCCCGAAGGAACGGTGGCTACCAAGAGCCAACGCTCGCAGACGCGCTTATGAAGACGGCCGGTGACTGACTCCCAAAACAGACGCCACGCCGAGTTTCTCGCTAGACGCGCATTATCGCGCCAAAAGATGTAGCCAATCCAATCGCAGTTTGCCCCGCGTGACAACGGCGAGGCAAGCCGCGGACGAGAGAGAGCGACTTAAATTTAAATTATTTAATGAATATATCTCGCCCGCTCCCATGGGCTATGTTTTGAAATTGATTAAACGGAACGAAACAAAATGCAGTTGCAACTATGACGGCAGGGAGACCAGAGAGAACTTACTAAAGAGAGTTGCGTAAAAAATGTAAAAAGTAGAAGATAACGCACAGAAAACTATATTTTGATCATTACATGCACTAAAATATCCATACAAAATTTTTGCTGGAGCTTCAATGCCCGATTACGTAAAAACTATTAGACTTATCGATATACTTTATGTCACCGTTGTTGTAGAGAATTTTCCGTTCTTTTTTTTTTATAAGTACACTTCATAGCTGTAGGATCGATGGGAACGAAGATATTGGCAAAAAACCGAAAAAAGGTACTTTTTTGGGCCGTTTTTCAGCTGTCAAAGGTTATGCGTACACAGGAATCTTTGGGACTTTTCACAGATTCTTTGGGGAGCTTAAAGGTACGTGTACACCAATTTATAGCTCATTACAAATTTTTCCGAAGTGAAATGCTAAACTTCCTGGACTAATAATAATTTTGATTTCAACACTAAATATTCAGAATCCGCGTACAGATCTATAATTATGTTTATTAATTTTTAGCTTTACACCTTATGTCAAGAAATTTTGACTGATACTTGGCTGTTTGCACTGAACTATATTTATTCTTTTTTCTAATTTCCTTATTGGCTATCCTGTCCATTCTTCTGATTACAAATTCTTCACTTAGTCTGTTACCACATAGTTTCATCAGTTTAATGTCTCCACGATTTTATGATCTTTTCCTTTTTTTCTACCCATTGGACTACAGTCTATAATCTTTCCAAACCATTTGTAGTTTTGTTGTCTTTACCATGCCATATCAGTCGTTGCTGATATATTCATTGAATTGAATCTCTTTCACTTATGATCGCTTTATTATTTGGTCCATTCTTGTGATTCTACAGATTCTTCACCTGGCTCTGTAAGCATATAGTTTCATTAGTCTTATTTCCCCAGAAATGTGTTACGTTTTTCTACTTTTTTGTTCTACAGTCCGTAATCGTTGCAAAACTCTTTTCGCTTTCTATCTTTACCGTACCACATCGTTATTTTCCCTCGTATGTCTTGTAACGTACTATCTTTCTTATAAACTCATCACTAACTAGCGTGTTCACTCTTGCAACTCTACGAACTCTCTGTTGTCATATAATTTTATTAGTGTAATCTCTCTACGATTGTCTATTCTTTTCCTTTTTTATAACCATTGGGCTACATCTTGTAATTTTCCAAAACATTTGTCTTTTCCTATATTTAGCACGCAGTATTTCCTCTCTTATTTACTGTAACGTACTTCGTTGAATACCCATCTTTCTCTTGAAATCGTTATTGTCTATCTTCTCCAGTTTTGTGACTCCACACATTTTGCAGCTATATGTGTTGTCATATAGCTTCATCAGTTTGGTCTCTCTACGATTGTTTGATCTTTTCCTTTTTCTGGTACCCGCTGGGATGCAGCCTTTAAACTTTTAGAAATATTTGTCCTTTGCCATATCATATCACTCTTTTTTCTTATATGTATTGCAACGTTTTCCTTTCACTATCCATTCTTTTTATGTTCGCTTCATTGGCTGTTCTTTCCATTCTTGAATCTTTATAGGGTTTTTTCCAAAGCTACATCTCTGTTGCATTATTCCATCTACACTTCATACGGCATATTCGCTTAGTAGTTGTCTCAGGTTCACTTTAGAAAGTGATTCAGAGAAGATATTTGTGTAGGTTAAGAGAACCAGGTTAGCGTGTTTGGACACAAAGTCTTTTAAAATAATTTTATCCTATGTTAGCTCACAATGAAGTGAACACAGTTACGAATAAAACTGTATTAACGTATTAGCAAACAAATTTTGTATTTATACACTACAGTAGGCTTTATTATAGGTGCTCTATACACATTAAACTCTCATTGTTGAGCAATGAAACTGCTAATATTTTGTTAATTGGCAAGCATTGGTCGCCATACTACAATTCCACTATACGAGCAAGAAAAAGTTGTTTTCAATCTCTGTTGTGTCAACTAGTAATTTTTTGAATGTGATTAAGTAGTCATCACCTCCTTGTAGAAACAAATATGGTTGCATGCAATATAATTTTGAATTAAGTAAAACACCTCTAAAGGGAGTAGTATCTAAGTAACTCAGATTAAAAAAAATGTTTTCTTGACGTTTGAAGTCTTCTCCCTTTCTTGATTTTATTATCTATTTCTATTTGTTCTAATATTCAGCCATTCTGCAGCTAGTTTTGAAGTCATTTCCTCTGGAGGTCCGAATATTATAATCGCGAGCCGTTTGAAGCCAGTTTTGTAAGAATAACGCCCCCGAAAGAGGCGAAAGAGCGCGCAAAGAAACAATTTCGCCGGCAATTTTAGTTGGGGCGCGGCGCCCCAGGGGTTAAAAAATTAGAACAGCGGGCCGCAAAATAATTCGAAATTAAACCGGAAAACGCAGAGGTCGAAATAAAGACGATTAAAATACGTACCTTTGATCAGGCGGGCCATTAATAAAGTGGCATTTTTCAGGTCTTGCAGCAGCTCGGCAACCTGGAAGAGCCCTCGCCCTTTGAAGCGGTTTCCAGCAAGGGTCAAAGCAGGGCTTCGGCCTGTCCACTATTGCATAACCTTTCACTTCTGCCACGTCCGAACAATTTCGAACATTAAATTCATAGGTGGCCGTCTCCTTTCAGCAGTTTAATTCAGAGGGCCAAGAAAAGGAGACGAGTCATTGTGCCTCACCTTCTGATATATTTCGATGTAATTGGTTTACAGCGGCTGTTTTATTTGCGGGGGTTTGATTTTAGGGGCGCGTATCTCTGTTTTATTATATTTGGGCCGGATGATTTCGTTACAGGGGTTTTATTATGTTAGCATGCTTAATTATTTCAAAATTCGGGCAACGAGCGGCTTCGCAGGCGATGCAAAAGGATGCTCTTAACTGCCAATATCGGTAAAATTGGACAGCAAAATGCGATTACGAGGAGACTGGATTTACCTGTCTGTAAGCTGTAAATTACTTTTTAAAATTAACAGCTTACTACGTAGTTTCATTACTAGTTCTAATTGGAAAAACAACTACTAGTATAACTATAATATACTTCTGATGGTGGTTCTTATGCATTAACCAATTTGCAAAAAGTTATTCTTATACATCGTATCATTTCTAATCTCTCTTACTTAAAGTTAAAATATTGGTGTTTCAACTTCAAAGAGCTTTAGAGCCTAAATGTCAAATCTAAAAGCTCTCAGAACTGTATGTACCTTGAGCATATTTTTATTAGAATTGCAAAGTTGATATCTCTCATAACTGTAAAGGACGTGTTCGGTAGAATGGCGAACTTCAAACTTTGATGATAATAATGGAAGCGTCTCAGGATATTTTGCTGGAAACGCTGAGCTGTTGAAATTGAATTCGATATATTAAAATATTAAAGCTGGGAACTGAAAACTGTGAGTTCATAAAAATCTACCTCTGCAGATGAGTGCTGCTTGGATTCATCACGTTCTTTTTAAGTTCCTTCTTGCAATATTTATAACTGTACTGGAAGATTTCTGCTCCTGCCATGACGAAGGGTTTGTTTTTGGCGGAATGTATTTATCATATCTGGTGGAAGCTTCAAAGGGGGTAGCGCATTAATTTGAAATTGCACTTATTGATCTGATAGGTCTATAGTTTGACAGCTTTAAAATCAACTTACCATCTAGACATCGCAACAGTTAGTGAAACGAGGAATTTGACTACTGGCACATTGGTATTTTAGTATTCACCAGACCAAAGCTTCTCACAAAACTTCATCACTCCAAAGGGTCTTAATACTTTCAGTTTTCTTACACGAATTCCTATCACAAATGAGAGGTTTCGCCAGTGGTACAAAAATGGAGCTTTTACATATTCAACCTTGTTGCAAAATTTAACATGACCCACTTTCTACTTCCAGGCTTCAGCTTAAGCTAGAAGGCAACTCTTTAGGTTGTCTAGCGATAAAAATAACTATAATTAACGCTAACATGCACTAAGAAATCTCTGCAACTTCGTAACACGTTAATTAAGGTTTTCAACCTGGAAAGTTTACATTTTCATAAACAGCGCAGGAACTTCATTAGTCAGTTGTAAATTTCCGGTGAGCTTTATCTGATAACAAAAACTTGGGCTAGCAACTTTATAAGCGTTTTACTCGACCTAATCAAAACGTTTACGGTTAAAGCTGGCTGAATGAATTTTAATTCACGTTGTCTCTAAAGCAACCATAGAAATGCATACAAATCTTCCTGAATAATCAGTTGACTATTTTTTAAGCTTCCTTAAAGCTAAGCTCTTGAAATGTCATAGGAATGAGACAAAAAGTGAAGTATTTTAGGGCTAGCGACGTTTCTTCAATACTAGCTTCTTTCTTCGTGTAAGTCCTTTAATTTTCAGTCTTGTTTGAACACCCCATAACATTAATTTCTCCGATTATTGATGTGGCACTTTAAAATAGTATAGCCCCAGCTGCAACAAACCTCATTAATAATAGTTAACAATCTCTTAATATACAACTAACTTCTTGTACGAGTATATATCTTGTAATATTTGGATATAAGCCTATGTGCTTAGTTTATGTGAATTTGAATAAGTTTAACTTAGGCGCTGGGTCGTGCGTATCCGATAGAATACGTGGAGTTTTCGTTTGCACAGGATTATAATTATAAGTCACAAGTAAGTGTTCTAAAACCGAGAAAAACATATTAAGTACGGTGTGCACGGACAGGACCCACGGCATTCGTGGCGTGGCACTTGCAGACCTCGGTCATTTTGTGCGATCGAATTTGGCGACGCCCAAGAAAGTGCGTTGTTTTGAATTTACGTCCTGAGTCTCAAAGCTGGTGTTCCTTGTCAGATTCCTGCTTAATTTTGCGGGTTCTTCAAGCTACGTGAAAAGACATGCTATAATTGCGAAATAAATGTAACGCGTACCTGCACACAATTAGTAAAGGTGAAATTCATGGGATTGACCGAGAGCAAACGTAGCGACGTGCGATGTCAAGCGTCCGTTCATCGTTATAGTATCCGATTACATCGCAGAAGTTGGTGAAATTTCCCGTACAGAACTGGCTGGAGGCACTTTTAACGTGCGCATATGGGACAGTTATTTCGGTTTTTCCAATATTATTAAAACATAAAAGCATGTCAGCCACAGCTATACTATTTAGGTTGACAGGTAAACGCGCGAAGAACTTCAAGCAACGCTCGTAGTTTTATATTATTAATACCACAGTTTGAATTAGCTATAGCCAATTATTTTAGGCGCAATCCTGTTTGGTTCACTATTTATATGTAGGTGTTTAAAACCACTACACCTTTGTGTTACACTGACTGCGAGCAGTTCAACTTTTCTTGGAGTAGAAGCTTGAAGTACATATTTTTAGTGTTCCGAAAGCTACATAGGGTCAACTTCGGGAGTTGCATTAAGTATCTGTAACCTCGATTGGGATAAAACGTATAAGTTCTGTTGTTGTAAACTGGAAACAAAAGGACAAACAAGTTATATAGTATATGTGATTGGTTCTGATGCAAAACCTTCCAAAGTTGTTTATGGGGACACCATAGTAGGTCTTCTGCAAATATATGAATAGCAATAGAACTTCGAAATTTCTGTAACAAATGACACTGCTGCGAAATACAAGGTGGGCCACGGGAGCGGGAAGTTTTGAAAATGACGTATTTCAGAAAATAACGGTATTTTATTAAAACAAATTATAACAATAACAAGACAAGTGTAGGCCATTTTTATTTCTTAAAAATTATGCTTTCTAAATGGCATCCCCTTCTCTCTATACACTCTTGAAGCCGAATGTTAAAATTCTGCATAACACGACGCAACATATCCAATGGAATATTAGCAATATCTTCCTGAATTTTCATTTTTAGTTCCTGAATATCTCGTGGTCTATCAACGAAAATATTGCCTTTTACATAGCCCCACAAAAAGTAGTCACATGCCGTAAGATCTGGCGATCTTGGGGGCCACTCAATGTCTCCGTATTTGGAGATAACGGGACCTGGAAACAGACTTCGCACAGAATCTATTGATTCTCGTGCGATAGGTGACGTAGCGCCATCTTGCTGGAACCAACTATTCTTCTGTGGAAACATGTTCAGTTGCTGTGTAAGAAACTGGTTTATCATGCCAGTATAGCGTGCAGCATTGACTGTTACACCATGTTCATTATGATCCTCAAAAGAATAGGGACCAATAATTCCAATTGAAGATATCGCGCACCATACTGTTACCTTCGGGCTGTGTAACGGCTGTTGATGAAGTTCTTGTGGATTTTTCAACGCCCAATAACGGCTTTATTGGTATAGCCAATTAAATGAAAATGTGCTTCATCAGACATCCATAAATTTTGGACGTCAATTTCATGTTGCAGCATCGTTTCAGCAAAACGTAGGCGAACAGAAAGATCTGTTGGTTTCAGTGCTTGGGTAATCTGGATTTTGTATGGATGGAAATTGAGATCCTTATGTAAAATTCGACGTAAAGTAGTCCTAATTAAGCCCAAGGCCTGGCTTTGTTTTCGGATTGAACGTTTTGGGCTGCACTCTACAGCTGCTCTAACGCTATCGATGCATGTATGTATGTTCTGTTTTATTATGCCATCTGTCTTCTACCCTATAGTTTAGTTTTTTTCATAAATTCTACTTATAGAACTGATCACTTTCGGACCTTCCAATTGCTCTTATTTTTGTACAGATTTCTACTAAAACTGGGTGAAGATGTAAGCAAGAATATGAAACAGTGTGTCCAGTGTTCTTTTATGGAGTTGAATAGGCACTCCACCTTAATCAGGCTCGCCACAATTTCCCTCACTTTTTCGGCTGTAATTGGAAATATGGATGGATCTTCTATGCATCTATATCAAAAACGCATTTTTGTTCTTTCCGAGAAAGGATGTCACCGTAGAACAGTTCTAGGAACCCAAATAAAATAACAGCACTCTGAAACTGTAAATATATTCAGTTTTTGATAATGCAGAGTGTCTAAAAAAGAATTACATCTAGTTACCTGTAAAATTTGTTTACATGTAAATTTTTATGTGCCACTACATTGTTATTGGTATTGCATTATCCAAAGCTCTCATTAATTAATTGTCAAAAAAAAGTAAATATTCTCTTAGTTTTAATTATAAAATATTTTTTAATACAATACACAATGTACACAGTGCAAGAAAACATTTTTATTATTGAGGCATATTTTGGATCAGGACAGTTAATAAATGGGGAATGGCAATATTCCTATGCGGCTTGTAAGCAGCAGTTTCGACTGCAGTTTCCTAACAGAATTGTCGAAGAAACTGTTTTGCTGCACCACATTCGTTGCGTTGTTGAAAAATTTTGGACGACAAGAAGTGTAGAAAAGGGCGAGTCTACCGGAAGACCAGCAACTGAACCAAACATTATTGAAAATGTCGAAGCTCTTGTCGTAGAAAACCCAAAAATGTCAGTGCGTCGTATTTCAGCTCAGACAGATGTCCCTAGAAGTACTGTTCACAACATTTTGAAGAAGCGACTGCACATGCATCCATATAAAGTGTCTCTTGTACATGAAATTCGACAAAGGGACCATGCTAGTCGAATACATTACTGCAACTTTTTCCAAGAAAATTTAAACAACGATGTTCTT